>BMAO01010333.1:27450-252484 GCA_019973975.1 Trichonephila clavata
GATGTAAATGCATATTTTGCTGATAGGAGAGTACAGTTCCGAGTATCTATAAATTTTTGCTGAATAATTTACAAATAACTTTAGCTGATTCCTATTCTATGTAAAGTAAATTTGATTTTCACATGTCGTAGGTCTAAAATCAATGCTTGTTTAATTTTGTTGTTAAATAATTCGAAAAAAACCCCATAATATTATAATTATATATTAGTTCTATAAATTTAAGGATATGATGGCGTTAAATTAAATCTTCAGATTGTTTTTCTTCTGTATATGAATTTGAAAGAATTAGAAAAAAAGCAGCTTTTTATTGTGACGATTATATTTAAATCAAAGACATATGCTAAGTTGATGAAAAGAAGCTTCCAAGTGAGTAAAGATGATTAAAGTTAAAAAAAAAAAAATGTGGTACAATTTTTTCTGTCCTCTGTGAAATTAAGTCTATTAAAGAGAAAAAAAGAAGCTTTTAGTAATGAAATATGAAACTACTTGATTCAAATGGCCCAGAAAGGCGTGAATGAAAGGGTTTCTTTTGATATCTAATCGAGAATAACGTTCATATTTCTTAGAACTTCTTTCAATCATAACGAGCCTTGATGATATATTTCATTTGAAATAAGCTTAAATAGACTATTATTTAGTTAACTGAGGTCATTGAAGGAATTATTGACATAACTTTAAAAAATGTGCTCAGAATATTGTTATTGATTTAACGTAATTAAACACAAATATGCTTGCAATTTTAATATTTATTCTTGTATATATTTTATTTTCAATATGCGTACTGATTAATAGATTATGGCAAGGGCAGCAAATAATATAATTGTTCTTAAAATTTTTTCTTGTATGGAGATAAAAAAAATATTCTGTTAATATACGCGCAACCACGATTTAGGGATCATTTGCAAATTATAAGCTGTTCCATAAACTGAACGAATAATTCGTTTTCGCTCTAAATCAAAATTAAATAATTAATACAACGATTCAAGTAGATTATACACTCTACGTATATTCACTAAGGGAAAATTTGATTTGTTTGTTTATTAAGTATTGTTTACTGTTGCCATCTTTCATGAATAAATATTCTCTTAAAATAAACTCCTCAGAAAATGCAATGCAGACACGCTATTTTGTAGCAGCTTTCTTTAAGGAATGCTGACTAAAAAGTATAAGACTAGCATTCATTCCAAAACAAAAGAAAGAGAGAGAGAGAGAGAGAGAAAGAGAGAGAGAGAGAAAGAAGGAGAGAGAGAGAAAGGAGAGAGAGAGAGATAAATGAGAAGCATGTAACTTTGCTATAAAAGTAACTTCATAAATTGAGAATTAAAAGAGAATTTTAAATGAGGAAAATAAAAGCAATGCAGTTTGTCTTTTTTTTTTTTTGATAATTATCTATCAAATTCGAAAATTTTAAAATTAAAATGTTTTATGAAATTTAATATGCAGTCACATGGAACCATATATATATCAATATTTGATAGTGATACGTTTTAAAATTGATTTTCTTTTTAAGGGCAATTTCCTTCCTGTGTGGTAAATTTTTTGCTCGTTTTTTGTTGAAAGTTTTATATTCTTTTGTTTTATATCCGCAGCTTTATTAAATGCAACATTTGTTTTTGAGGAATAAAATATGTTTTATTTTCAAAGTCTTGATCATTAATCAGAAGAGAAAGAATCCCCTATTTTAACTTGACTGTCTTCCAGTGAGCGTTATGCTGGATAAAGTCATTTTTGTCCCAGAATCGGATAGTGTATAAATTGATTAAAAAGAGGCCAGACAATTTATATGTGTCTAGAGAGTTAATTAAATATAAAAGTTAGATCAAAGGCTCGTTATGGGCACCACAACTGTTCGTTTCTGACTGACGTATTTATTATTCAAATTTAGTAGGTAACGGGGGTTTTGGTATTGAGGACATGCATATCGACGGCACTCTGGAGGAATTTTTGTATGTAGCACAACAAAATTTTAGTATATCTCATTTGACAGGGGTTTAATAATGTTATGTTGCAATTGGATTCCGACTAACAATGAAATTTTATAATGGGAAGAAGTAATTTTAACAATTCAGATTTTCTCATAAGAAATTGAGTGTGTTATTTATAAAATCTTAGTTCTTTTTCAAGAATCATTTTTTAAACTTTTTTTCTCTCTCAATGTCAAAGTGTCAAAGAGTTGGATCTGTATTGATATTTACCTAACAATAAAGACGGAGACATGTATAACAGCGTATAGTTTTTTGGTTTTTCAATTTGGATCAATGTATAATTTTTCCCTGGCATTTGTTTTCATTTGTTCAATATACTTTATTATTGTACAAAAGAACCTTTAGCAATTAACATATAGCATGAGAGAAACACACAGCAATATATTATTGCACGAAACAAGCAATTTATAAAATACAGTCCTCAAATATTTTATCATTGGCTTCAGTTGATTTGATAGTTCTTTTTTCCCCTAAATGTTCCCTTTTACGTAACTGCGTTCGGCGTACATTTTATTTTGACACTATACTGTGTAAAAAATACAGTTAAGTTTATAATTAAATACGACTATCACAGATTTTAAGATGGGGAAAATTGTTTCCCTTAGTCGTGAAAGGGCCTACAGAATTTACAAAAATCCATTTAGCATGGTAATATAAGTATAAATATGATAATAAATTTCGGCACTTCTCCGTTTCGCCGCGCATGCGATGAAGTCACCAAAAATAATACAGCTGACGCTAAATAGAACATTCCCACTCTGGTAACCTTTTACCCCCACATTTTCAAAACAAATCCTTTCTTTTCTTATCAGTAACATACATCTTTTACATAATACATCAAAAATGGATGAAAAACCAATGACTGACATTTATGAGTATATTGTGTGTTGTCGCCAGTAAAGCCTGCTTGGCGAGATTTGTGCCAACAAAACGGGAAAATGCGGATTTGTTAAAAATTTAATTTATGTTTATATTGCTTTTCACTTTTAAAACTGATTTTTTGAAATTGTTTATCTGGTATTAGGAATTCTAAAATAAAATTTTAAAGATATATTTAAGTAGTTTATTTTAATACATTAGTGTTTACTAATGATTTCCAAATTTTTCTTTAAATAATTTGTAGACCGTCCCTGAAAATACTACCTTACCTGTTAAGTCATTAACTGCACATTCACAATGTAGTGTTTGTAATGATCATCCAGTAATGTCACATCAATAATGAGAAAAATAACATTCCATTCTAAACATATTCCTTTCGTATTACTCGATTTGATTCAAGTGCTGAAAAAAGAAAATAAGTAAAATTCCGATAAATTCATAATATATTCAGGATAAAAATAAAAATACAAGTTTTTGGATGAGTAAAACGATTTTCAACGGGTGGACGTTTTAGAAAGAGAATATTCATTGAGTCTCAATATGTTTAAAGTATATCGATTAAATGCAGTAGTCGGGCAGGAATAATCGATTCTAATTCAGCATATGTTTTTCTTTTGCAACAGGTCGATGAAACTTTTTTCCCATCGTTCCATGTTTTACAGTATTTTTTTAAAATTTTTTATATCGTGTCCATTTGTTGTTATGATCTATTATGACAATTTGAAACGCAGACGTTCTATAAATTTGAAACTTTCTGGAATACTTCGTTTTTTATTGTGATGGTTTTTATTTTAATAATTCAAAATAAATAAATAATAGAAAAAGAAAAGAAGTGCTGTTTAAAAAAAATCGTTTGGTTTATTCCATTAATGCATTGTTTAATTCTGCAAGCTACTTTTTTGAAATATTAACTATTTATAGTTTCAAACTATTTAGGTAATTTAAATGCAAAACGTATCAAATGAATGCGTTTTCTTAAATATAAAATAAGTTCATTAATAATTGTTTTTAATTTTCAAAATTGTTATCTAAAAGTTGGAAAGAAACTATTTTATATTTTAAAAATAAAAAGAAGATAAATAGATAAATAAAAAAAAAATGGAGAAAAGAAAAAACAAGATGTTCAATTTGCGTAAATAAAATAGTTAAGCTTGTAGAATAAATTAATGAATATTCAAGCATTAATGAAAGTTAAATTTCTAATTTAATAAATTGTTTAAAAATTTACGTTTGGATCTCTTTTTAGAAAATCCTTTCATTTCCGCAATTAAAGAATTATTGCATTTCGAAAAAAAAACCACCTCATTTTAAAATTCGTAACATTTATAAATTCAAGATTTTACAAAGAGCCATTATCTGCTGTTAACTATCTTTCTTTTTCATTTAAAATGAAAAAAGAAAAAAAAAAACCCATAAATTATTTTAAAAATTTTATTGAATGATAGAATGTTCCCTTTTTCTTTTAGTTCTTTCCTTCGTATGAATTATTAATCATCTAAAAAAGGCAGAAATAAAAGCTACAATAACAATACTATTTTTTCTTAAAAGGAGAACATCCATCTCTAAGTGGCAAATATAGATTGATTACAATTTCTTTTGATAAAACTAAATTTTAGTAATTAATTAAAGTCAAATGCATTTCTTCAACTTCCGCAAAACGAAACAAGTTATTTAATTTTTTTATAACATAATTAAATTTTCGTTGTTATTTGAGACTCCAGCAGCGAAATAATAATAATAAAAGACGAATTTATCGAATTCTAGCCAAAGCAAGTTCTTAGCTACCACCTGTGGTTAAAATTTTTGCTTTATTGCTTCTAGTTACAGTAGACAAGGGGAGGATATGAAAGTAGAACGATTTAATATCAGTGATGACAATTGAGGAGTGTTTACTACAGCTGCCAGCTGTCAAACGCCATTTTTTTTCTCTCCTAATAATTTCACGACATTTAGGTTGCTATTTTTGCCTACAGTGGCTTTTTATTATCCTCTATAACGTCCTTTTCAACACCTAGATCTTGACACATTGCAATTATTACCTTACTACTTAGTTCACCCCGTAGCTCCTTTTGATTCCATTGCGAGATGTATATATTTTGCTCAGCAAGAACCAAATTTTCACCCGTCATACTATTATATTCGTCTGCTTTCATTTTCGGGATGATGATAATTCCACCCCTCTTTCGAACCCCCACTCTATTTTTTTTTCACGCTTTAAATTGCCTACTAGTATGACCGCGGCAATGCTACAAGGGGGAACGCCTTAAACTGGGCGTCAACAGCACAAGTAATGACATTCTTTTTAACTCTCTGCAGATGAGCATTTTTATTTATTATTCCTTTTCATTTCTTTTTTTCATTCTTGCTTTTTATCCCCAGAGAAAAAAAAAAGCTCGAATTGATGTTTTGAATGAACTATTTTCCCCTTCCCTTCGTATTTTTTTTTAATTCTTTAGAATCACTGTTTGAGATGTTTTTCTGTTACAATCTCATTTCTTTTTCTTTTTTTGAAAAGTGGGAAGGGAATGTATGATTAATGTTAGGAACCCCCTAGGGTGTGGGGGTGGAAAGCTAGAATGAATTGTCGAATATGTATATTCGTACATAAACCCCTCTCTTGAAGATTATTAAGAAGAGAGTAGGGGAAAACACAGAGATGTACTCAATCCCGAAAATCTGTTCCTGTAGGCTTGACAACGCGAATTTGGATCGTGAGTTATGTTCTGGTCACGATTTCGACTCGGTTCCTTGGAACTCTAGACCTATCATCGTCTTAAAAGTTGAAAGGTCAGTGCATCAACCTCTTATTTGGATTTCTTTTTCAAGGGCGATCTTTTTCTCTCAGCCACTTTTCCAGGTTTTAGATTACTTTTCGGAGTGAACTTTCTAACTTCCGCCAGCGTGACTTGGCTGCTGTACACATACTGCAATGGCCAGCTCGCAACAAACTTTCTAAACTTTTTCGTCTGTGAACTCTGTAATGTACTAAGGTTAATCTGCGATGGATGATGACCCTAAGAAATAAAAAATGACTTGGGAATTGAAATTTATTATTTTCTGATTTCAGTTATACAGTTCTTTTTATGTAGCAAATCCTTTTACAGTTATAATTCCACATGCTGTATCTGTACCTGATTTATTTCCGTAAATGGTTGAACAAATGTGAATTTTACGTTAAATTATAACCTTTCGGTAAATACTTATCTCTCTAATAATTTAAGATATTGTTCTGGTAAATCTAAAGCTATGGGTATTCAGGCGAAAAAAATTTGTCCGCTTGTTTTGTTACGGCGCATGAAAGGTCATTTTTGTCCAAGCTGTCCGGATATCCGGCAGCCGGACGTCATTAACTGTATGTATTGAAGTGGGACGACTATTATTGGAGTCTTTTATACAATAGTTATCAATCAATCTGATGATAAACAGGTAAAAATTATATCGAAAGATTTCAGATTTAGTAATTCTCTATTGAATTAAATATATAATTAGCTTAAAATTATTTGAATTAAGACTAAATTCTTATCTTGAGTCTTATTAATGTTTTTCTTCTCACTAATCACTCTTTTTAACCATTCACTTTGGAACTTTTATCATAGTTATCATTCAGTTTGATTAATAAATGCGGTAAACCCTTGTTAATGCGTACCTAATTGAATTAGACTCCGCTTAAACCCAACAGCTGTTTAAAAAACTATCTTAATTAGTAAATGTAAATAAAACAAGTGATTGGAGACGAATCAGGTGCCGTCTTCGTAACTTGACTACGGCTCAAAATTACCAAATCCGTTGCCAAAAAAGCCATCATGTCGCTATTGAAGTTAACGTGCGGTGCCAATAATCAATTAATCGTTTTATTTCAAAATGTTTTTTTTTTTTTTACTGACCATAATAATTAGCAATGTACTTCGGCTCATTTTATAGATTATTTTGTTTAATCCAGATTTTGATTAATTCGAGAAACCTAGAGGCCTATTTAGAATTAATAAGGTTTTAATGAAAATGAAGTCGTTAATGATAGATAAAAAAAATTAGTGATGATTGAATTAAATGTATAAAACTAGTCAAAGCATATTCGAAACATTATTAAATTTCTATGTTCAAGCTGAGCTATTATTTTTGTAACTGAACTACTTTTTTAAAATGTCCATTAAGAATATGAAATTATTCTTGTCTTAAATAAAAAGTATTGCTGTTAATCATTAAAGGAATGCTATTATTAATGCTATTTAATGTTACTAGACTTTTATTTAATGGGATAAAGTTATAAACATTAAGCATATTCTTGACTAGGATAAAACATTAAACTGTGAATGAATCAAACATAAATTTATTTTTGCATTTCGAAGCATAAAGTTTTTTTTTTTGAAAATAAACCAGTGAGTGAGCACTATAAAACAAAGCGAGAGCTATTGGCGACGAACCTCGTAATTTTGAACCATGGTCAAATGACGAGACCCACCTCCTACTCCGTGCCAACGGGAGGACAGTGAAGAGCTTCCCTATACACCCCGGGTCTTTAGTGGCACTAGGCTCCAACTTATAACACGTCGCCCAAGAGCCAGTGACCATAACCACTAAGCTACCGTGGCAATTCGAAAATAAACTAGTCATATGTCAGTTCTTAAACTTTCGATCGCCCCCCCCCCCTCTTTATTTACCAGCGTGGCACTGTGGACCCCAAAGATTTTGAGCATCCCTCACCCGACTAAAAATTCTGGTTCAAAATACAAGCTCTAGTAGAGTTTTTTCAATGGGGACAATTTAGTAATCTAGTCTAGTACGGAACATCTTTCAATTTTTCCACGAAGCCTTTCATAGTCTGTTAAAGAGGGAAATCTGAACGTTACATGAGAGACTCCGCTGACTCCCTAGAAAGGCCCCGTGGACCCCTAAGGATCCGTGGACCACAGTTTAAGAACCACTGTGTTAAGTTACCAGATTTTTATTTAAAATGTGTGCTTTTGAAAATTTTTACAGGTTCTGAAATGTATGGTTTACCTTACCTTAAACTCTCTGTCTGGAATAGAACACCTGGAATCAGAACTTTGACCTTCTTATGGTGACTTTTTGTCTGAAAGTCGTATATTAAATTCTAAACTTATTTACAACTCGTCATTGTCACTTTCTTTTGTGCAGTTCTGATTGACGATCGTTGTCGTCTATTGAGGTTACCAGGTTACATTTTCTTTACGTTTCGCATCATCTTGCTTTTTTTTTTCTGGTTTAGAACTGATGACTTCATCTTCTCAAAATCTCACCTATCACAGAGCCCCATAATCTTAAATTAAAAAGACAATTCCGTCCCATCTTGTACGGGAACGGAACCGACGTCTTCATTGAGGAAACAGTCGCAAGAGATTCCATAAAATATGAGCATCATATATTACCAACTCTCTTCGTACAAGTTTTAATACTTCTGTAGTCTTTCCCGTGCTGCATTGTGTAGCACGTTCTCGCATATTAAGAAAAAAGCACGTTGTTCAGCAATAAATATGCCTACGTGATCCGTTCTTGTCATGGTTGGAGGGATTACGGGTTGAAAAATTGTAGATAGCTCGCTGAGTTATAAATGAAATATGATGGTTTTGACAGGGTGTTGAGAAATGCTGAACTACCTTCAATGGTTGTCGTTGGATAATAGAGATATTGAGCCAAGATCTTGTTTACGACTGGAGCCCTTTAAAGGTTTTTATAGCAAGGACTATCAACAGGGAGGGGTGGAAGATTTGAAAAAAGGAATGGTCTGTTGATGGCATGGCATGCAAGGTGAGCGTGACACGTTAATGCAAAATGGAGCTGTTTATCAATCATGCTGTTTTCTTTCTTTCTTTTTTTTTGGTATCAAAGTTTGCCCCGACGTGCCGCGTAGGCTATTTTCGAAATCGAGTATTGAACTTATATCGAGGAGGAAGCATTGGTATTCGATGAACATACCAGGATAAACTGATGTTCCCTAACCTTTTATTTGCCCGCATGTTAAATAATGATTTTTGGAAAGAAAAGAGACAGCGAATGGAAGAGGACTCGGGCGTTCTATATTTAGAAAATGTTCGAACTAAAATGGTTTGATCGTATAAATGATAAATTGCATTGAATAATTTCTTTTTCTTTTTCTATCTTGTATTTTGTTCAATGGATAGGCTGGAATATAAATACAGGAAGGAAATATACAATGCAGACTTCAGACTAACTATGATCCGTAGTCAATTTTTTATATTCGAAATGTTATTTCTTATGAGTTGTGACATCTATTTCCAGAATCTTGCAATTTCTTCAATATCAAAAAAATATTGTTGGGTATCTGGGAATTTAAAGATGTTGGCCTATTGTATTTCTTGACGAGTTTAACATTTGGAACTAATCGTTTATTTTAAAACAGATTTTTAAAGTGTAATAATTTTTGAAACCGTGAATTTTTTGTGTGAAAGAATTGGATTGAATTGCAGATTTATTAAAGTATTTAAAAGCATGAAAACGCATTAGTCATTTTTCTAAATGGTTAGTTTCCATTATTCAGATTTCTTTTTATTTAAAAACTACAATTTTTTTCTTCTGATTTGTGAACACTTTCTTTTACTTGATCGTGTAATATTTTAATAGTGCATAATTGATTTAAGCGTGTTGAAATATGAAAATATTTTTAAATGTTTCTTTTAAAAATCTGTTTGTTTTTTTCCTGTTTACTATTCTCTTTAAAATATTAGAAGTAATGTTATAGTTAAGATAGTTTTCAAGCAAATCTATTCTTGCGGTAGCATGTGATTTTATAAATGTGGAGGGGAAAAAAAGAATATCAATATATGTATTTTTTCAATAATTTGGAAACCTGGAATTTTTTCTCAAAATCAACAAATTCCGTTTTCTTCATTCAGCATAAATAGTCAAATAAATTTATTGAAATCATAGAATTTTGCAAAAATAGTATTGGGTATTTTACAGGTACATCTTAAATCATGTTTTACTTATTGCAGCAATTAAAAATCTATTCGTCTTCTGTAAGTGCATTTTAAAGCACAACTTTTTTAAAAAATTAAATATTTGCAAGAAAAATTATAGTTTGACCTTATCTTCTGATTTTTATTTTTTGCAGCATGAAGCTGTCCTTAATAACTTGAAAGTATATTTTCTTAAAAAGCTTTTATATGGTAGTGATCGTTATATATAAATAAAACGAATCCTTTCTGGAATTTATATTATAATGTGGTCAACGTTACATTATGGAAAGTATTTTGTTTGCTGTGAAAAACATACAATCCAGAGGTCCTTGAAAATACTTTATAATGATAATAATACAAATAAAAAATATCTTTCGAAATAAAATGTTTTCTATTTTTATGACTTATTATGAAAGTTACCATCCCAAAACTAAATTTACCCTCATCTTATTTTATTTATTACCATCTATTTACGACTTATTACTTAGCAAACAACTGGGCAGAAAATTTAAAGCATGTGACTAGGGTGTGTTAAATATGGGTGGGGGAACGAATACACTTTTAAAGGAAACCGCTTTTCTCCCTATAAACACCTTAGCATAATCCAATAGTCTCGAATACGCCTGCTGGCGTTCCATAGGATTAAGGTTTTCTGTGGAAAAAAAAAGTTATTTTTTCTGGCATTTCGAATGAAATATGAGGATTTTGTCACGTTGGTTGGTGTTAAAATTGTGCGTGTTGTGTATGTTAAGGGCATCATTAAGAAGTTCCAGTGACGAGGTTTTTTTTTCTTTCTCTCACACCTTTCGTGGAATAAATTTTCTGCAAGGTGTTACTTTTCGTTCTAATCCTGTTGGTTATCACGGTGGTCGAGTTGTTATCATTTTTTAATAGGTTTGGATACTTCTGAATTGGCTTAAGTTGAGTTCTACTTTGAAATTATAATCAGAGAGCTTATAATAATAATGTTTCTTCTTCTTTTAATTTAAATTTAGATACATGTGATATCTCGTATTAAACATTCTTTACTACCTAACGTTTTTCGTGGATAAGTATATGTATTCTAGATAGATATATTTGATACCCGATTTTGATGTTATTTTATGTTATAATTGTTATATACATTATATATATGTAATAATTCACTTAAATTTTCTCTCGAGGGATTTTAATCTATAATGGACTTGAGAGAACTTGATTTTTGCGTTTTTAAAACAGTATGATGCAATCTTGCATCATCCACGTATTCTGACCAATCAGAAAACCCTTTACTGGGAATCATATGATTTTAATAGCTTCCGGTTGACCAAGACTATAAATAGATGAGATATCGAATTATGAATGCTTTTGTGACTAGTTGTACGCTCGAGTGTGGGTTGCCCACCTGTTTTTTGTGTTTGTTATGTGCTTTTTCGTACAGCTACTTTTCCTGTGTGTAAAATAAAATTGGAATATTAAAATAGTAGCATGTCTCCTAATCGATCAGTTTAATGACTACTACAATTTAATTGATTCCACCACGAAAAATGTTTCAAATCGAGTGCAATTCCATCTCATGTATATAAACACCCACAGTTAGAGAGAGAGGAACGTGTTGTGTTTTTAAAAATAATCTGTGGTATTTTCTTGCATTTTTAATATTTTTTACTTAATTAATTTTAATTGAAAATTTGAAGTGATATCTCTTTTATTTATCTTCATAGAACCCTCAATATTTTTCGAAAATCTATAAAATTAATACATCGCCAGTTTCCCAGAAATCGTAAGAATGAGGTATTAAATATGAATCTAAAATTTATTGCAAAATGTTGCGGAATCTGTAACATAAATTCCTTCAAAAATATTTCTAAGAGACGTACGTAAATTCGTTAAATATTTTGTACAGTATTCATTTTTTGCATATTTATTAATTTTCATCAGGAAAGAAAGGTTTAAGTTTTTCACTTTCCTCGTAAGTTTTCCATTTCCTTTTTTAAATTAATTTTTTATAATTAGTATCAACTTAGTTTTTGCTTCATATTTTGAACTAAAATGTTGTGAAGTACAACTGGACGTTAAAAGCATTTTTATATATATGCAAATTATAAAAGTGAAACAGCTATCAAACTGTTTCTTTAGTTTAGTAATATATAAACATATTTCATAATTGATACTTTTTCTGTTTCTTTTATACGAATTTCCATTGGGTACATTTGGATTATTTTTCATATATTGTTTCTATATATTTCAATTTCGTATAACGTTCATATATTTTCATTTTTGCTCAAATTACCGAGGAGTAAGTCTGGATTTCTCATTTAACTGAATTTGGAGGTTGACAAATTGCGTCATCTTTTTATGCCATTTGTTCCAACCCCAAAACATATATTCTTTTCATTTATTTGCATTTGTAACAGTTATATAAGATATTCCAATTTTCGATAGATGTATGACATTGACGAGAATGTCTTTATCTAAAATCCCCACAAAAACAAACAAATATGCTATTCTTTGAATAATTATTTCGAAAAGCTGTTCTTCGACACTTTTTACCATCTCGACTTAATCCCTCTTGAAGCCCATACCAAAAATTACCCCAGAACTCCCACGATGCCTCAAAAAGCGAGAGTTTAACCCCAAAGGTATTCTGTAAAATTTTGTAATACCAGCATCATCGCACACATAATACGATGAAGAAAACACAGTTTCAATGAAAGAGAAGCAGGCGTGCTTAAAGCCTATTCCTGAATGTATAACTCTAGAAGCTTTTGAAGAACAGAACGAGACATTTTGTTCCATTATCTTGTTAGGAGACCCACCAGAGCTTATAGAGCTGAGAGTTCTTACTTATCTTCACTTCTGTTCCCCAGTGTCTTTGATGTTTGTGAAACTAAATTTTTCACTCTGGCATAGGATATGCAAACGTAGTATATTGAATATTGGTTGTCCACCTAGCGGAGCTCTCGAGCAAAGCGAAGCTTCCCAATCGGATTTTCTCTGTTCCAGAAGATTTTATCGTCTGCGACGATAGTTTTCAATGTTCCGATGGCAGCAACTGTGTTCGAAGATTTGAATTTTTTATGGGAGAGCTTAGCTGCATTTATTAGGCCTGTTGCGCTTACAGTTAGGTATTATTCTTGCATACTTTTCTTCTGGGATTTGGAACACGATTTAGAAACGGTTAAAAAAGTTATTATTACTAAATTTATTTGTTTTGTCGAGTTGTTATAATTTATCTTTACGCTGTAAAATTTTAAAAGTTCGATTCCTTTGAATATGAACTTGAGATTCATTAATTTGATTCTTGATTTTTATATTTGCACTTCGTTGTATGTTGCTGAAAACGGAAAATTAAACCTAGGGTAGGGCTACTGAACGTTTAAAAATAAGTTACAAATAAAAGATACATTTATTATTAAATGATGAATAGCGCTTTCCCATTGAAATTACATTATTTTTGCTTATTCTCTAGCTAAGAGATTGCCAAACTTTAAAACCTCGAGGATCATTAAAAGTATAATTTTGTATTTGGCAGACCACTAATATGATTGACTACTTTATGGCGGACCACTGTAGTTCTATTATCACTAATTTATGTCTCTATATTTACATTTCTATATCACTGAAAAGTAACTTCAAGAAAAGCAAGAACAAACCGGTGATGCAAAGCGGTATCAACAAACTGAAGTCTTATGCCCAATTTACCATGATTGCCAACTCTTAACTTTTAAATAACGCTAGATAAGCCTGCAAAAGTAGCCAAAAATTCACTAAACTCAGAAAAAATTTCCCTAAATGTGTAGTAGCTAAATTTTTTAAAAATAGTATAATCATTTTATTATGCATTTTGTTTGTTATTCGTCGTTTTTGAACCTGGATCATCATAAAAATACAAATAACGTCCTAGTTTTTCTGCAGACCATTGGTTGGCGAACTGTGCTCCAATTCATATACTTGATTTTTAACGTAGTTAACGACGAATACACTAAAAAAAAACTACTTTTATATTCATTGCACTTAATAAAAAAGCATATCACCTTTTGTTCAGCAAAAATAATTTTAAATAATAATTTATTTAAATAAAAAAAAATTGTTTGTCTAATTTGCATATCTGTGTTTTATTACTTTTACAGTTTTGCTGGCTTTCTTTAAAATACTTTCAAAGAATTGAATCATCATTATAAACAGAATATGTTAAATTGCCCTAATTGGATGTAAATAACAATGTGGGAGTGAGAGAAGGGGGAGGAGAAATCCATGCAGCTTGTTCGTAAACAATCGAGTAACCGTGTTTCTTTTCAAAGCGAAAATTGTAATATGTTAGACTATGCTGCCATCTATCGAAAACATGACGAACTCTCATTACCAACTTTCAAAACAACGTAAACCCTATAAACTTACTTTCACCTTCTCACTCCAAAAACCAACAGAAAAACCAATTTCATTACACTCTTCCTTAGCGTCCACTCTATTTAGCAAAACAATCTCGTTCGCAATAAGGGACCAACCCCCAAGACGACCTCCAGAAATTGCATGCGTGCCATCTGTCAGTGGTGTGCCTCCCGTAGTCCATTACAACCCCCTCCCCCCACAAGAAGTGCTATCCCTCCCGACATTGCTTCATTATCCCCTGGGCCCCATACTCACGGCCCTATAATTACGTAACTCTGTGCTCCCTGGCTTTAGCCCCCCCCCTCTCTCTTCTGTTTTATGTTTTACGAGCCTCGTTATGTTTTTTCCCAAGCTGCCCGGATAACTCTCTGCATTTCATCCTTTTTTTTTCTCTCCCTTTAGCTCTATTGCAAGGGTATAAGATAGATGATTGTAATTGACATGCGAATTTTTGGGATGTAGTAGGGTGAAAGATATATACTGTGAGAATTATTAGCGGTGTGTTTTGAGTTCTGGTTAGATTTGTTTGGGTTGTATCTTGTGGTTATTTGTTTGATAAGATGCTGTAGGGGAAATATTTGTATTGTTAAGTATAGGAAAATATTGTGCGTGACATCTGAAGTGTAAACTTTCCGTGTTAAACGATCATTATTTGCTATTTAGTAGCTGTAGAGAAGAATTACTACAAATCAACTATGTCTATGTCAAGACAACTTTCTTAAATAAAAGTGTACATGTATGCATAATTTTCAGCCGTTTGGATTTTTCAAAATCTTGTAATTCGGAATGTTCTAATCAAGTTCATGCTGCTATGAGGGACAAAAAGAAATGAGCTTAAACAGACTAGTTACCATGCATGAATTATTTTGTAGAAAAATTATTTTATTATTTCTTCTTTTTTTAAATTATTAAATTTAGAAAAGTACTAATATGATAAATGAAATAATTAGCTTGTGGCTGAGATCGGTTGTACGCAAAATTAGTTGACGCATGCTTAGTTAAAATTTTTATATCAAGGCTTTCATGTTTCTATTCTTTGTTAAACTGAAATATTTTTATTTTAACTTTGTCTAACCTAAATAGAAAAAAAGTGAGTTGATATTGAGAGACTTATTTAAAAATTTACGCAATATTATTTCTCTCAAGCTGTGGTTATTAATTATAATATATCATTTGAGGTAATTTTTTAAATTTCTTAGCATATATACTCTTTTTTTTTTTAAAAAAAAATGCAGTACTCTTTTCCAGGCACATAACAAGATAATTTTAACTTCAGAATTCTATAAATAATCAGTGACTATATATCTATATGACCGTGGTTATATGGAGGGAAAAAATTGTTATTAATCGGAATACGCCAATGTGGAAAAGATATTTTATTGTACGGAGATGAGAAAAAAATTTTAATATTATTACAAAGAGTTGAATTTCTGTGGGAGGAGAAATGGAAAATTTATAATTTTGTGGTTATATAATTTGAGACCCAAAATAATTATTTTTCTTCAATATAAATAACCAAAAGTGATTATTATTATTTAGTGAATACTGAGTAGTACATTGTACATTGCAACATTTCATAACCCAACTTTCTCTCTCTGTCCCCACACCGTCGAATCAGTCCGATTCAAGGTTTTCCACTATTTCTCTCTATTCTGCACTGTCATTTCGACATTTTTATAAAAAATTAATATGAAAGAATCCGTTAATTGTACCTGATGTGTGTTTTTTCTTGTAGATATTTAGTATGTTTTCTCTTATCGCAGTAATTTAACAAAAAATACTTTGACTTTTTACCATAAGAAAAGCTCAAATATCTAAACTTTGTGGCAGTAGTTAGCATAAAATTAGTTTTTTAATTTATTTTTCCCTTCATCTATATACCAAAGAACATCTTTTCCGCATTTGTAGATTTTGAAATTCTGGGGAAAAGTATTTCGCGCGCGGATCAACCCTAATCAGTGGCGCACACAATGGGAAGGGGGGGGGGGACCTCGGGTCCGGACCCCGCCCAAAGCCCTTGATATTTTTTCTTGATTGATTATAATCTTATGTATATAGTGCGTAAAATTTAATTAAGTATTTGCTTTTTATTAAAAATTTTATTAATTAATGATAATTATTCATTCAATAATTAATTTTTTACTGTTTTTTGTTCCCGAAATTTGACAAAATAAAAAGAATATGTTTTGCAGCGTATCGGAGATACGAGAAGGGTGGACTTTCGATCCTAGACTCCCCTTGAAAAATTTCTGTGGGTGCTACTGACCCTAAATCATAACACCAGTAGCGCACACAAAAATTTTTCAAGGGGGAGAGTCAATGGTTGAAAGCCCCCAATTCGTATCATACCTCAAGGCAACACCAAGTGATTCTTCTGATTTTGTCAACAAAAAACAGTAAAAAATAAATTATTGTATTCATAATTAGAATTAATTAATAAAATAAATTTTAATTACAAGTATTTAGTTAAATTTTACGTTATATATATCCTCAATCGAAAAAAACTCAAGTGCTTTGAGGGGTGTCCGGACCCCTAGGACACCTCCTTGTGTGTGCGCCACTGCATAACACACGTATATTATAGCATAAATATGCATGCATTATACAACAATTTTCCTCTCTGTGTTTGTGCGAGCATAATAAAATCATATGCTGCAATGCAATGTGCCTAGTAAATCTAAATCGTATCTTTCTATTTGAGTTCTTCCAAGATTTGTGTTAAACATTTACTCTGTATATGTTTGTGCATTGAATATTGATCGTGTGTTTGTTTTGCAGAGGAGAGCAAGTACCTGACGGCGTATGCTTGCGAGGGTCGTCATCTTCAAATCATTTGCGAAGCAGGCCACATGATTCATCTGCTGCGAGCTAATTATGGTCGCTTTAGCATTAGCATATGCAACGAACATGGGAATTTGGATTGGAGCGTCGACTGCACCTCGCCCAGTTCCTTCAATGTCATCAAAGACACGTAAGTCTAATAGGATATTGTCAAAGCTTTTAGCACCCCCTCATAGACTTCTCTTAACCTCTGAACCGATCTGCGAAGATAGAGTCAGCTTGAGTTGATTCTGCTTGAATACGGAAGGGGAAGTATCACAAGGAATATTCAAACGCGGACAAATTTTCATAATGAAAAATAGATTTAAGTTTGTAGAATGTGTAGCTATAACACCTGTGTTATCTTTTATATATCTGCATATATCTTTGAAATTCAGAATTAAAAAAAAATATTGTATTTTTCAGTTGTAAAGCAATTTTTTTCACTTTGATGAGTGGCATGCAAACCAGCTTAGCATGGCAGTAGGTAAAATATAAAGCGGATTATATATTTTATACTGTAAGTAAATAGAGTGATTGAAAAAAGAAGCAAATAGAGTAATAAGGCAACAATATAATTATTTTTACATCAAATAATGAAGTCAGAATATTTGTACGTGAAGCATTTTTTTTTCTGTCTGAAAAAGTTCGCAGAGTTAAAAACTTTTACTATCATTTGTAATGAAAAAAGCAAATTCCTTTTATACATGAGAAAAATGTACTGCAACAAAAGTTTTAAAAAATAATTACGCTCATTGCGTATTGATTTTGAACGGTAAAGTAGTCTGTGTGATATAAATAAAAGAATAGCATGTGAGCACACATCATGGACTTAAGATTTGTTAACACATGTTTCATAACTAATATTATTTCAGTAAAACAGTCTCTGCTTTTAAAGTAAGCAATTTTGGTAGTTCACCAATATCTATGTCAGTAATGACCTACTCTAATTAATGGCTATGAAGTTGTCACTAACTCGTTTGTAATTGGGTCTCTCCCAAAATTGAACATACATAAATATAAAACGTAAATAATTTCGAAAAAATCAAAACAAAATATTAGTGGCAACTGATCGTAAATATTAAGAATCTTCGATTTTTGTGATATGATTTACAAGAATAACATAAAAATAGACTGTGTTTACGAAAAGTATATCATCTAAGGCTTAAAAAAATTACACTTCACACTAAATACTCGAATATGCCACAAATATCGAAATAACAGCAATGGTTTCATTATGCCAATTTTTAGGATTTAGGGATGTGGAAAGGTAGCAAAATGCATAAGGCGCTGCTATTTATTGATGGGTAGTGTAGTGTCGTTGCATTTTCAATGATGAAGCTCCAATGATGTTTTAGTGGTTTATTGACTCACAAACACATAGCACTACTCGCTCACAAACAAATTTACATTTTTTACACGTTTTTTGTAAATAATGAATCGCCCTTGTTGCTGTCACTTTTAGAAAAAAGCAAAAGAAAAAAAAGAAAGAAAGAGTCAGGATGGCATCTAACACACCCGTCTTCAGCAGATACAAGACCTTCACACTCAGCTTGATGGCGGAGCTCACTAACCTCTCTTATTGGTACCAATCACAGAATTTTCCAAATTTCCACACTTAGCTCGCTGGCGGAGCTTACCGACCTCTCTCGTCGAGAGACAGTCACCGAATCCTCTCTCGAGGGGCACTCGCGCCCGCGCAGTACTTTGGATCAGTCATCGTTGCCACCTTAAGTTTTAGAATGAGTTCGTTACTGTAGTTAAACGAAGAAATTTTTTTTGTCTTAACTTCATATCTTTCTCCTGGTTCTCTTACTGTATATTTTTTTTAAAAATAAGAGCGTGGTAGTTATTCTTTTTATCCCCCCCCCCTTAAGCATTGATATGTTTGCGTGTACTATGCTTACTTACAGAATTATTATATCAATATTCAAAAAGGTAATCTTTTGAAACTAATTTTGAAATAGTAGAACTCCCTCACAGCTTGCTAAAAATCAATTTGTATTCGTATCCGTCTGCACACACCCTTCAGATAGCTCAAACAGCGTATCATAGTTGAGAACTATTTTTTAAACTATTTATAAAACAATTTATTCTATTAAAAGGGAAGATATCTTTATTCATCTCAGTATACACTATTTACAAGTCCCCGAGCTTCTACTCTGATAGTTTGATCTCCAGTCGTTTTGATTGATGACTTTCATCATTATTACTAAGATTTGATGGCCCGAAACTTAAATGATTGTCTCTTTTGACACTTTAATGTAAACATGATGAATAAGGTCTGTGATATAAATCATGGAGATAATCGTAGATGAATGTAAATGATTCTTTTTGATGGACAAATGCAAGTTACGATTCCTCAAGAATTGAATAGATAGACAAATGGTGAGCGTATAAATCATACGACAAATTGAACAATGCTTGTAATGATACTAGGAAATTAAGTGTCTTTTGAATAAACCGTTTTTGAATTACGATGCCTAAGTGTTCGTTTTATTGGTAGTTCAAAAATTTGGTGTTAAGGGGAAACTACTCTAGTAGATAAACACATTTTCTCATGTTTAAAGAAAAAACAGTTTTTATTTCATTTATTTTGTTCAATAACAGTTGTACATTTTATAATACTTATCTTCTGAAGTGTAATGAACTATGATTTATTTATTTTAATTATAATAATTTATTTATTTTATGAATATGTGTATTGAATATATAGAAATATGTGCTATGAACTTTAAAAAACGTGTATTTTTGCTAGAGAGATATATAATTATTAATTATTAAAAAATATATTTTTTATTCGAAATCCCATTGCAAACATTATCTGCTCAAAATAGAATATTTTTTTATTTCTCAGAAACTTAAAATTGGTAGATAGCATACTAAAAATATATATGTAATTTATTTTCACAATAATTGCATGAGTTCTTGCTTTGAAATTTTCTTAGCTCTTCATTAGTAATCAAAGAAAGATTCTGGCATTTGTAGCTTTTTTTCTTTAAGAAAAAAGGCTTAAAGTCATGGAATTTTTTGAAAAATTCTTTCTCAGGATAAACCCGTTTTTTCCCTCCTCGTTCGCAAGACCTTTTCCAATGCTTTTAATTCCTTCCTCTCCCCCTGTAGAATTTTGAAATTAATTACTTATTCATTGCAGCGTTCTCAATTATTCAACGACTTTTCGTGCGTTTTTCTTCTCACTACCCTTCTATATGTTTACTCTATCGCCGAAAACTCCATTAAATCGCTTTGAAATTAAAATAATTAAAAAAAAATACTACTCGCAGGACATGGAATCTAAAAATAAACTCTACGGAAGAAAATTCGATCAGGATTTTAATTACTTAAAGCAAAGCTTTTCCCTTTATCTCAGTAAGATTAATCGTCTTAATTTTTTTCTCGAATATTCTATACATTCGAACGTTCGAAGGTCGGACGCTTGTTGAAGCTTTGAAGATTTTCTTTGCTCTCGAAAGATGCTAGTAATTCGTCTAATGAATAACTAATTAATAAAATTAAAACTGTTGTGTATTTTAATCTCGGGATGATGTTGATTTTCGTAATTACGTAACTTCTGGAGTGAAAGAAGGTAAAACAAACAAGATACACAGTTGTTCCTGCATGAAAATGAAAATTAAGTCAGTTCTCCGCTTATTGAATTTTGATTAAAAGTTAAGATTGGAAATTTTTTTTTGGAACCTTTTGATAGAATGGATAAGAGATTGTAAAAATATCGAAATATTTGTCATAAACTCTCACTGCATGTGATGATGTCACATACATAAGGGGATTATATGTTTGTTGATGTTCATGATTCTAATTAAGGACAATCATCTGGGGGATTATCGGAATCAACAATTGGATGTAAATGAGTTGAAAGCATTTAATCCTTAAATAAAATTCGTAATTTTTTTCTCTTGTCTGTTTTCTTGTTATAAACTGAAAGGATTAGGTGGTGTTTTTAATTATTATGAAGCGTTATTTTTCATATTTTTTTGGTTTTTTATCTCAAATTCAGATTTTCTTTCCTTTTTTATTTTGCTTTTAAAATTGCCGCTTGTCAAATGGAAACTAAATTTTTTTTTAAAGTGACCCATTGGCTTCTTAATTACTTAATTTTTTTTGTTATAAGCTATTTATATTGAATTTTTTAACTTTAACATAATGATAATATCTTTTTTCCTAATCCTTGGATTTTTGAGGCATGTGTACATTTTTTGAAAATTTTGCTGTCATTAAAAAATAACACAATTTTTAATGTGATCGAATCAGGTGTCGGATTTATGCTTTTAAATTCAATATGCACTGTTTCATCCTTTTTTTGCATTACATTATAATTTTTTTATTTGTTGCATATTATTTTCCGTTGAACGTTGGACGTTAAAGATTAAATTAACTATGGTAAATTTGGATTTAGGTTAAATGAAGTCTTCTGTTGTGTAGCAATTATTTATTAATTTGGGTTAAGTTACACAGAGACAACACATATCACATTAATATAAATTAAGGACAAAAAACATGGGGGGACATTCTTTCCTTTTCTGGTCTCTACTAAATATATATGGTCGCTAAAAGGTGTTAAACCTACTTGGAATAGTCCGTTACAGTTGACAAGAGCGGTTGCATGTCATATGTGTGTGTGTATGAAATAAAAAAAATCTGTTATAGACGTCACTTAAATTATACATCTAATATTTTAAATACCATAGTTATAATACAAAAAAGAGGATTTAAAAGTGCTTGTAAAATCTATGTTTGTACCTTTTACGAAATTGCCTGAATTTCTTTTTTCGGATTTAAAATCTAATCTGCATTTTAAAAATTTAGCTAAAAACACTGGTTTTGTTTTTCCATTTAAAATAGTTTTTTTTTTCACTAAACAAATTTCTTTTTGACCGTGGTTAAAATTTTTTAAAAAGTAATATATTTTCACTAAAAACAAGATGATTTTAGCATAACTGATTATACATACAAATATACATACAAATTTTAAGAATAAAGCTATTGTAAAACCAGTTGAAAATAAAATACCGTAAAATCCGGCGTATAAAGCGCACCTATACTTCAAGCTGCATTTTTTAATTTTAGGGTATATTCCCCGTATAACGCGCACCCCCTTTTTTACGGAGGAACCCGCAATGTACATTAGCAATAATATTATATTTTAAAACCATTTATTCGAGGTATTATCCCAGGATTTTGAAAAAAATAGTATATTTCTAGAAAAACGATCCTTTAAGTTCATAAGGAATGTCATTTTTTTTTAAATAAACAGTATTCCGATATATATAGGTCTAATTTTTTCTATGCTTATCTTTTTTTAATTTTTAAAGCTCTTGTTTTTATACCCAGTGTATAGTGCGCACCTTAAATTTCGATCTTATTTTTTTGTGTTAAAAGTGCGCGTTAGACGCCGGATTTTACGGTAATTCATAACCCTTTTTGAAATTTCCTTTTCCCGTTAAATATCAACTGTGTCTCCTATTTCAGACATAATGTTTTCATTCGAATGAAATCTCCAATAGTTTTTCACTTTCTTAATGCTGTAATCGCGACACGTAAACTTTTCTTGTCTATTTCGCAATAAATAAGTGTAGAGATATAGTCTTACTTTGTGAAAAACAGTAAAACTACTTCAATGAATCTCCTAGAAAAATACCGCACGCTCCGACGACTTGAAGAACTCAAAATCGGTTGAAGAGAGAGAGAGAGAGAGGGAAAAAAGTATTACCTTCCCCCTAACTCTTGACCCTCCCCCCCTATCCTTCTTATCTTGGAACTTAATCTTGCATGATTAATTTCTTGCAACTAGTGGAGTCCTCTGCTTCAACTTAGTTTCCCATTGCCTTTAAATTCTTCAACTTCTTAGGAATGAAAGGGGTGTAAGTCAGGAAGACCTTTGACAAATTAGAACGCTTGAAAAGTTCGAAGTGTTTTGAGGGTTTTAAGTAATTGTCTGTTATCGAAGGGAATGTTTTACGAAGTATTTGCGGGAAAATGTTGGTTTCTCAGAATTTCTAGAATTTGAGGGTATTCGTGTTGTAGCAGTTAATTATCTAAGTTAAGGACTTTAAGGGATTTCTCTCCTATCCAAAAACTTATAAGTTTTCTTTTAATTTAATTAGTTTTGTTTTGTTTGATATGTTAGAAATGAATTGTTGAATAATAATAAATTGGCAACGATACAAAATTTAGGATTTCAAATTATACCAATCATGGAATTAAAGAATTCGTTTTTGACAGCATTGTCTGAGGAGAGATTTTTTATTATTATTTATTAGAGATTTTAAGTAAATAATAAGCAAGTTTTTAAAATGCAATTTAGTTTTTATCCTGAAAACATTTAAAAGTATGCTTATTTTTTTAAACATATGTGGAAAAATGAATTAATTTATATATGAATGAGTTTAATAACTATGTTTCTTTCTGTATGCTCTTACGATATTTTATTTTTTTGATGCTTAACAAGTATTTTGAAATATTTGATACAATTTATATTTCATTCATAATATTTTTACAGCTGTTCGTTTCCTTAAATTTTTAAGAGCTGTTATAAAACTGATTAAATATTTGAGATATTAAGGATTTTATTTTAATAAAAACGTAATATAAGCTCATTTTTATGGTAATTTCTAAGGAAATCTTTTTCCAATACATTAGAAACTTGTACCTAATTAATTTGAAATTCAAAATAGTGCTTTATGTTAAAATAACGGTGTTTAAATTTTTTCTTTATAAAAATTATTTCTTTTTATGTTATCAAAGCTTATTGCTTGGAACTTATTAGCTTGTAAATACAGAGCTTTCTAATAAATAGTTTTGATATAATTTGTGCTTTAATTATGCATAATTCTCACTCAGAATGTATATAAATTAGATTTATTGCTTTGATATTGAGTCGTAAATGCATATTTAGAACAGTATTGTCAAAATAATGCCTTTTGGAGAATTTATTATACATTTGTTTAGTTCATAATGAAAAATAGTTTTTGTCATTTTCAAATGCGTTTTAAGTGTTTTTGATGGTTTGGCTAGTATCTAAAATCTAAATAAACTGTTTAAGACAGAACATGATGAATCTCCTTTTGTTGAAATTACACCATTGTTCCAGTGGCAGTTACGATTAGTGTAGCGTGAAAGAGAAACTTTCAGAAAATGAAATTAAAAATTCAACATTAAAAATAATAAAGGAGTTTTTTCCAAAAAATAAACAAGTCTGCTGCATGGTTTATTTCTGGTAAAATTTTTAATCGCTCTTCCTAACTATACTACACAACGAATTATGCGGACGGAGGATAAATAAGGTTGAAAAAAAAGTTAATTAAATTTTGCTCGAAAACTCTGTTAAAACGTGAAACATAGAGATTTTACTCCGCTCTGCGTCATGCATTCTAGTATAATACGCTTTTAATGAATATAATGGAAACGAAGTATTTAAGCGGCATTAAGAAAAAAAAAATGAAATGGAATTTTTCCTCAGAGCTGCTTTTAAATGGCAACTATGCTAAGCGCTGAAAAGGTTGTTTTCTGGAATTAGATAATCAGCAACATGATTTTGTTTATTCCATTTATGTTGGAATTTTTTTGGGTGTCTATTTTCTTTTCAAAACTTTTCATAAATTATCTTTTGATGTAAATATAACATGATTTCAAACTTAAATATGTTTTAGGTTCATTTATTATGGTACATTTAGTATTTTTAAAAGTGTCGGTTGTGAAAGTATTGTTAGCAAGGTTTCTTGGTGGGGTAGAGGGGGTTAACTCCATTAGTTTGCTTTTAAGTGAAAAATTAGAATTTTATAAGGGGTAATACTCATTTGTAAAAAAGATTTAATTGGTTTATTATCTGTCAATGATTGCTTTTTGTTATTTTGATATTTTAGTTTTTAATGTTGCTCTGTTTCTAAAAGAAACCCATCATTATACTAGTTTTATTTCTTGCCTTTGCTTAAGATATTTTGTTACTTTACTCCATTATTTCTTGATGAAATTTCTGATGTTTATTAATTGTTAATTGCAAAACTTTCTCCTGTAAATAAAAGCATAGTTTTTAATCTTGTCTTTGTGAGGAAATTGTTTTTATAATGGGTCACTTTTGCAAATCAATGAAAATTTCAAAGAAACGTATACTATTATAATATTTTATTTATCCATTATATGTTTTGAAATCGTGAGAAAAGTATTGAAATATTCGAGAACTTATAAATTTTTATGTATGCAATTCGTACATTAAATTGCATTCGTAACAAAAGGAAGTATTTTGAATACTTTATATGTTACTTAACAGTTAAGTAAGTCTTATATAATTGAACATTTATGATCTGTTTTTAAAATTTTGATGCGCAAAACATGAAATGTTATTGAATTTTATATTTGTACGTGGCAACTAATTTTTGACGTCTTTCTTTTGTTTTCTACTTCTAAGAATTAACCTTTTCACGGCTGAAGGTAGCATTTTCTCCTACTTTAAAACTGATGATTGTCGTATTTATAATTATAATCGTTTCTACATTTTTCAAACAGAATGTCTATATAGATCGTATGTCAAACGCAATTACGTAAACGAGGAAGTTTAGATTGGAGGGGGGGGGGAGGAAAAAAATTGGCAAGTTAATTGGCATCAATGATAAAATATTCGCGGGATGTATTCCTAATGTTTCGCACTTATTCAGTTCAGATATTATTTCAGTTTAATGTGTCGTGTAATAACGTGTTTTCTCTATTGTGTTTTATCTTATTCTGTTAAGTTTAATTTTGTGCAATAATAAAGTATTGTTACTTTGATCGGGGCGCGAGGATTTTATGCGAATCAGTCGCAAAGAACAAGACGAGAAAGATGAGAATTTATTGTCTGAAAAACAATCCTTCTAACACGGAATACACAAATGAAATTCGCAGAATATATCTCAGAAGGTCTTCACACCTTCAGCAACACTCAGATACAATTATCAGCGTCTACAATACACATATGTAAAAGATTATTCACAAGCGCCGCTCGTCCTATTCGACAGCCGAGCTAATCGCTAGACTCTTCACGGTCAAGGCAAGACTACTAATCGCTAGTCAAAACAATACTAACTGAATTTCGGCGAGCGTCTCTCTATTTATAGACCTCGCGGATCATTCGAGAGAGATCCACTTGCGTCATAGGTCTTGCAATTAGTGGATTTCTCTACTAATTTCTAGAAGAATCCATAGGGTCTCGAACTCACCAACGTGGTTGATAAGTTACCGAAATGGTCACCAAAATGGTCGCCAAGCAATCAAAATGTTCACTAAAAATGATGGCAACTTGACTGTATTGGCAAGATTTCGCAAATTCCCGTTGAATCACCATTATAACGTTAGGGACGGCGTCGCTAGCGAATATTGCAATTTTAACATAAAATAAATATAACATAGAGTAATATAAATGCATTACACATACAAATACAAATTATTTACACTATTTTTACGCCAAATTCGTAACAGTATAGTTTGAAAATTGAAAACATATGTCTGATATAACTACTCATTGATCCAAAACACTACACATTATTATGTATTTTTCTTATGGTTTTTGTTTATTTTACGTTTAAGCAAACAAAAATAAGCATTACTTACTAATATTTACTCTTAGCAATCTTACGATCCTGTAAGGGTTAAATTACTTAAACCTTTCGTTATAAAGTGTACCTGAAAATATAGTTGCTATTTTATGTAAGTCGTTAAATTTATCAGCGAAGTGTGCAGTATTTCCCCCTTACAATCTAGAAAAGAGGATAACTTGTCAAGATCAATTTCTTTTCGATTTGTGCAGACTTTTTGACGTCTGATTTGTCCTCAATATTGCCTTCACGGGTATTTTCACTCTATGATTTCCTATCGAATTGAATCGTTTCCTGTTTAGGATTATTTTCTCCTCAGAACTGATGTCCTGGTCACAATAATGCATTGTTAGAAACCACTCATAAGTGCATTATGATTTTGTAAACTGAAAATTAGAGTGCAGCCAGTCGTTTGAAACTTGTTTCCAAATTTGTTTTAAAGTATGTTGTAAGTAGATTATATTGAAAGGATCGAACAATGCCTTTTTGTAAAAAAATATTAAAGAGCATTTAAAGTTTTGATAAACTGTTGTCAGTTCATGTCTTAATTTTATTTTAAAGAAGTTCGGTTAGAATGGAGATATTTTGTTTTAACAATGAAGCAATTGTGTTGTAGCACTGTGCGTAATTTAGGGCAGCTATATAAAATGTTCATGATGAAATAATGGAAGAAATAAAGTTGAAACATAAAAAAATTATATTGACAGACGAAATAAGAGTACACATGAAATTTTATTAGGAGTCCATTGCACTTTTTATCGATGCAAGGGACATCGAATGGAAGTATGTTGGGGCATAGGTTTTTATTGCAGTATATCTTAAGGAGGGTTTTTTTTGTATTAAAAATTTTCTGTAAATTATTGTAGCAAAAGCATTATCTTACCATATTCTAATTCATCTAAGTTTTATTGTAAATGTTTATAAGTCAAATTAACATTTTTTGTAAATATTTCAAATACAATGAATTGCTTTTATACAGGATGAATAAGATTACAAGTCAGTTGTTTAATTTGTGTACATAGTGTTTAATTAGTTATGTAGATAAATACTATATTTTAAAACTTCAATTTTTTTAGATGTGGCATGAAAAATAGCTGCAGTCTCTCTGCATCTCCTGCATTGTTCGGGGATCCATGTCCGGGTACTCCGAAATACTTAGAAGCTCATTATCAGTGTGTACCAGGTAAGTTAGTAAATATTACTTTGTTATTTAAGTTAGAGTTTTTGCATTTATGTTTTTTATGCTCTCACTTTTATAGCCGTGTGTTTAGGATGTAATGCAAATGCATATAAATATTTTTGGAAAAATTATATTTCAATCATTACATATTTAAGAGGATTTCAGATGTTTCCGTATTAATGATTTAGTTCCATGTTAATTGAAAAAGTGTATTAACCATTATACAGGTTCTCATCACAAGGTTATTTTTTGAATAGTGGCATTTTTTATTTCAAAAATATATCATAATCTCTCTGTATGGCGTACAGTATTCCTAATGTAATTAATGATCAGGGACGTCTTTAAACCTCTTGAGGCCCTGGGCCCATACACAAATATAGGGCCCCACCTACGACCTAGAAAAGTAGACAGTACATGGCATACTTTGTCAAACACTTGTACAAACAATCACCTGAAACAAATAAATGTGCATGATTTATAATCGCACAAACTGGCACGACCGACTACCGCCTTTTGGCTAATTGAGTACTGTTGGTGTATGGTGGTAGGCCTAGGCCTATACAGGGACGAAGATCATCGCATGTAGCCAGTTGACATATCGTCTGAAATTTCCAGTTTTTTCGGAGAATACAATTGGACTGTAAAAATTATTCAAATCATGATTTTACTATGGCTGAATTGAGAACGAGATGAGGCCCCTTTGTGACAGAGGCTCTGGGCCCATTTGGCCCATGCCTTAAGACGTCCCTGTTCATGATACTCTTTACGTAATGGTATAAAACATAGAAATTCGATTAAGACAGTTGCCTTTTTTCTTTTCCCTTCAGAAAAATCTTCTGTGACACCATCAACGAGCACCACAACTAGCACTAGCTCTAGCACCAGTACTAGTCGGCCATCGATTATCATACCGGTGACACGCAATGCACGACCGCACCATGTCGTGCCACCTTCTTCGCCGCCATCTCCTACTACGACACCTGCCGCAATCACATTGCGCGATGCAACTTCTGAAGCTGCGACTGTTGCAACGGTCACAACGACGGTCACCACTCTGCTGGTGGATGTGACGACCACTTTGGCGGACAGTCTCTTGATGATGTTAAGTGGAACGCCCGAAACTTCTACGTCAGGTGAATAATTTATTAAATTTTTACCAAAAGCCAATTTTTGCTGAAGTGAATCTTTGGAGTTTTGTCGTATGCTTTCCATAAAATTATTTAAAAAAAATTGCCTTCAGTGAGAATTTTATTATTTCAGATAGTAAAGAATAATTCTTTTTTCCTCAATGAATTATAGACGTTCTTTGATTTTCATAATTTAATTAATTTCTGACGTCTGCTCGAAATTTTAAACGTTCGAAATTAGGGCGTGTATACAAATTAAATTTAGAAGAAATTTAATGAAATTTAAAATAAGTAAATAGACTGTGACGTTTGACTTCTTGAGGCTCCAGGCTCCTTCGGCGACCCTTTAAAATAAAGAGTTTATAAAGCATGTGTTGCCATATACTGGTACAAAGAGTAACCCATAACAAATAAGTGTGTGTGACGCTCATTCTTACAAACCGAGGCAGCAAACGACTCAACCGACTGTTTCCTTTCGGCTGCTTTAGTAATGATGGTGTATGGTGATAGACCTTGGCCAAGAAACGGACGATGGATACGATATAGTAATGCTGGCTTGCCACTGTTGCCAATTGGTATACAGTTCGAAATTACCAGTTTTTCGGAGAATATGTTCGGGAATAACATTTGATGATTTAAATTATTCAAATCATAATCTTATTGAGGCCAAGTAAGACGAGGCTTCCTACCGAGGTTGAAGCACGAAACCACAGCCCAATTGTCCATACCTTAAAACATTCTTGTATAAGATGTTCATAGTTGTCCTGTTTCGTTCATAGGTGTCCTATATACAAAAATAGATGTATTGGTTTCGTCAACAAACCTTTACGTGGAAAATATTGAACAAATTGCCTGAACAGTCATCTGGGCCCATGGTACCGTCTGATTTGGTCCCGTCATGGGCACGACATCATCATCATCATATGATGCTTATTAGAAGTAAAAATGACATGTTCTTTCCTTTGTTATCAGCAACGAAACAACATCTAACCAGCATTTCTGTCCGTCTATCCTCTGAATTCAGCTCTTAAAAAAATTAGCATTTGTTGACAATTTGAAAGACTTTGTCAACCGAATGGTCAATCAATCTGAGCTAAGTGAAAAAATGTGTACTGTTTTTCTTCTTCTTTTTCTTTCTTGTAGTTTTCGTCGCTCTTTGTTGGTGGAAAGATTACCTCTGGGTAACTTTCGCTGCTGCTTGGGGCATAGTGGTTTCAACTGGCCACCCTCGGGTCGAAACTACTCATGTTAGACGACTGTGGCGAAAATCCCACTTCGGACCTATCGTTAAATGCTTGTGTTCCTGTCCATTGTTGGTTGTGACTCGTGGGAAATTGGTTGCTGCAAATTTAAAAAAAAATGTTGAAAAAAAATCATGGGCTTAAATTAAAAGCGAATACACACAATAATAAAATTGTGTAATAGATGGTCTTGTAAGGCCTTAAATTTTTATGATAATTTTATTAGAGAAATTAAAATATCACTCGATCTTAGACTACCAATTCTTTATAAATTAATTGTTTAAAGATTTTAAATTCTTGTAATTTGCATTTGCGTATATTACTTTTCGAACCAACATTATAGTTCCCAAAGTTTGTTCAGTTATTCAAACATAACAAAAATATTTCACTGCTGTATCTGAAATGTCTGTACCGGAATAGGAGAGGCTATTCCACTTTACTCTCGAAAATAAAATTGTCACGTTATGGCTAACGAAACCAATATATATTATCACCGTGATAATTTAATTTTTCCCGCCACCAAACAAAAGTCGTCGTTAAGATAAATATCGTCAAACGTTATTGGTGCTCTGACGGGATATTCGACTAAATTAAACGCGTTCGAACGACCTGCATAAAAGTTCGAATAAACCTAAATGTGCCCGGGGCGAAATAGCCTGTGATACTTCAGAAGGTTTGCTGGGATATACGATGAAATCGTAACTACCAATTACGATTACGATAGAAGACCGCAGCGATCATAAAAGCATTCTCGTTGGTTCATGGCCATGCTTGCAGCGAGTTGTTTTACGAAGGTCTGGTGTAGAAAAACATGGGTTTGTATGAAGATTTTGGGTGACGGGGCGATATTTATTGTGGAGGATAAAGTTAGATGTTAGGTAATTAGTTTGTATGGGATCGTTCCTTTTGACTAAACGACCGAAAATAATCAGGGGTAATTGGAATATCGGACATTATTAACAATCCATTAATATTTTTTTTTAAAAAAAAATATTACCTTTTTTTTTAAAATTGCAATTTTAGAAGTCATTTGGGTTATTTTATTTTATTTGCTTTATTTTTTAAAGAATAAATGATCAAATTGTCGTAATTGCGGGGAAGGAGAAAATTATATTGAGGTCGCTCTATAAAGCTGCATGTGAGAGCTATTGGCGACGGACCTCGTACTTTTGAACCTCGGTCAAGTGACGACGATGACATCTGAGCAGGCACATCCTTCTCCTAACTACCACACCAACAAGCGGACATTGAGCCCCGACAGATTAACTACACGACGGGTCTTCAGTGGCAATTGGTCTCGAACCGCGACACGCGGACCACGAGTTCGTGACCATGACTACAAGACTACGCCATTTAGGGGGAAGGCATTCGAAACTTCGAGTGCAATTTAATTACTATGAATGGTAATTATATACAGGGTGTCCTAGGATTATTGTGACAAACTGTAAGGTAAGGTAGGGGACAGTGGGGCACACAAGGGGAGAAATCCCCGGTTCCGGACCCTCCCACCCCCAAAGCTCTTGATTTTTTTCCGATTGATTACAATCCTATGTATATAGTTCGTAAAATTTAATTATTTGTTATTAATAATTAATTTTATAAATTAATGATAATTATTTGTTTAATAATTAATTTGTTACTGTTTTTGTTCCCGAAAATCGACAAAATCAAAAGAATGTGTTGGGCGGCGTATTGGAGCATGATACTACGAGAATGGTGGACTTTTGACCCTGGATCCCCCCCCCCCTTGAAAACCTTCTGTGTGCACCACTGGTAAGGGACATCACAAGGATTCCGATTTGCATAGCAATCTATGGTCCTAAACGTCATAGGAAAGTAGTGTGACAGGTACAATAAACGAAGAGACTCAAGATTAAGATTATCTGAAATATTTATTGGCCAAAGCTTGATCATGCTGTGCGCTCGAGTCATTCAGATTCCGCCCTCACTCTCTATGCTTATTACTTCGTAATGATCCACATTCACACAAATTGTGACATCCGGCAGTCCGGTGCACAATGTCTCTCTGTGGGTATCTTTCGTAATACAATCTTTCTGCTTCTCGTACATTTCCTTTTGCCGATCCGTAAATCTGTCAGCTCGGTGTTCGTAAAACGTTCCAAACTGCTGTGCGAGCGATTATGGCTCAAATGGCTGCAGTAATACAGGTCTATTTCGTCCAATGCTCGTGTGAACAATGCCACCTAGAGCCGTACGAAGACGTGTCCGACCATGGGCTGCCATGCAAGTCTGAATTATTTTCATAATTCTATCTCCTCCAAAAGTTGGTCCCAATAATTCTGGGACATCCTGATATAAGATTAAAATTTCGATTATAAGCACATGTTTGTGCAAGTGAAGGTCAATTAACGTCGTATTGTAAAGCAACACGAGGTTATTGGCAGAATCCCTTAGGGAACCGGTCTTCCGGAAAAAAGGGTTATTGGCGATGGACCTCGTAATTTCGAACCATGGTCAATTGACCGAGACAGCATCTGAGCTAGGATTCACTTTCCGAATTGCCATATGACGCTGTAGCGATACCATCTATATAAGCCAGTAACAACCTCCGCACCATAGTGGTCACCTTCGTCTAGTGGTATGTTACGGGCTTACGAATCAGGAGGTACCGAATTCTGTCCTACCGGATAAGCGCGCCACTTCATTGGTGACCCTGGCTAATCTCAGAAAAAGGCAACCTTCTGAATTGTCGTGGCGTCATGCAACTCAAGCCGTCGCATAGTGACGCAATCTTCAAGCCGTCACGCATGAATGACGCAGCAGCTAACACGCTCGATATAACAACTACATCGTTCGTTCACCTAACCACCAACTCACTGGTGGGGGAGTGTGTAGCGATACCATCTTTTTCAGCCAGTAACAACCTCCGCACCATGGTGATCATTTTGGTGTAGTGGTTAAGTTACTCGGCTTCGGATCCAAAGGTCCCGGGTTCTATCCTGTTGGATAAGCGCGCCACTTCAACGCCTACGGGAAGACTGTGAACCTTAATTGCGCAGCAGCCCTTCTACATATTGGGTCTTCAGTGGCACTGAGGCTCGAACTCGTGACACGCCGGGCCACGAGTCCGTGGCCGTAACCACTAGGCTACCATAGTCTCGGCATCTTTACATATTGACATTCATTAGTATATCTCACAATTTTTAAAATATAACAGTTTTTTTTTAAAAGAAAAAAATACATCTCATACATAGTATTTTGAATAATGTAACTTAGTATCACGTACTTTTGAATATTTTAATTTATTGTAGAAAAAATTAAGTAAAAATTCAGAAAAAGAATACGTGTAAATGTTTTTTTTTTGTCAATATTTCAATGCTTTTTTAATACCTATCTTAAAGTCTACCTCTTTTCTTGCAAAAGCGTGTTTTAGTGATTTTTTTGTTTTGTTTCGGTGAATGAGATGCACAGTTTAATCTGATTGAAATTACAATATTTAATTATGCATGTAGAATCAGAGAATGTTTTTAAAAAAAATTAAAACATGTCATTTAATTCTTTGTATTTGATAAAAAAAAAGATAGAGGTGAGAAAATGAGTGAAATATGCATGAGCAGCAAAACAGAAACCACAACTCTTACATTTAGAGGGGGGGGGGGCATTAAAGGATGAAAAAAAGTGTAAAATGAAATATTTGTTTTGTAATTAATAAAAAAATCCATTAGTTAATGACTTTTTTTTAACAGTAATGAAAATAATGAGATTCCTCCCTTTTTTTCATTTTTATTTTTTATAATTATTTAGATTGCAATTGTGGAAATCGATGTGGGGGAGAGGGGGAAGGTGGAAGGCAATTTCCAAAGGAAATTATTGTTGGGAGCAATTGCCATTTTATAGCTAGAAAATAGTCCTTTTTTCTGTTGCCAAAGTAACTTTTTGGAATATTTTTTAAAATGTTTTTTTGCGATTCTGTTAGACTTAAAGGATTATTCTTAAGTTCTCAAATCAGTTGTACTTGTAAAATTTTTAAAAAATGAAATCCTTCTATTCTCTCTACATTTTATTACACATATATTCGATTTCAAGTCAAGTATTCACATGTACATAGTGTTTAAACTATAAATTAATTACTCTCACTCATATTTTCGTTTAAAAAAACACTATACTATATTACTTATGTAAGTGAAAATATAAGGTATGACGTGTTTAAAAAAACATATTAACTTTCTCAGTGTTGTAAAGTAGTATATCACATGGAAAAGAAGCGAGTTCATTTTAATAATTATGAGTGATAAAAACGGATTGAATTCATTTTATTAATAGTTAATATCAAAGAGAAAATATTATTTTTTCATGAATAAACGCCGGAACATTCGGAAACTTTCTTTTAAATTTTTTGCAATTTATAGCGATTTTAGGGTGTTGAAAGAACCTGAATTAAAAGTTACTAGGAGTATTATATGTCAATTTTATTTTGAGGAAGTTTTTCTGAAAATTGGATCGACTATTACCCAGTCGTTGCCAATGTATAAATCGTAATTCCGATATAAGAAATATTAGGGTCTCTCTATATCAAAGGTTAGTTATGAGTAAGTTTTCCAATTCCTATGCGTCAGCAATTCAAATGTTATCTTCGTCTCTTAATTTTGGTCCTGAAGTACGAAGATCATTGCCAGGAATTTTTGTTTTAAAAATTGTAAACCTTTTCTCATTTTATTGTAGAAGTTTATAAGTTTTAGAAAAGAATGAAGAAGTTTAATTATTGAATCACATGCTTTTTTAACTGTGTTTTCTTTTGACCTAAAGTAAAAGAACCAATGCAGCGGTGTACCCTTGAATGACTAAAATTATTCAGAACTTTGACATTGGCAATTTGTTTTCATTCTTAAGGGTTATATGGATCAATACTCGTTGTAGTTCAGAACAACTTACTTTATTAGAAAATTGATTATTATTTACACCATACCTTAGATACATATATCTCATCTCATAATGAAATTTTTAGCATCGAAAAATGTACTCCTGATTTTAATCTCCCCAGACCCAGATCAACCCTAATGGATCCTGCTTTTTTTTAAAATCCCTAAATATGTTCTCTTTTATTTAAATTATTTATCTTTTACTTTTATTTTTAAATCCTCATCATTAACTACTCAATGATTGGTCGAGCTTATTACCTAAACTTAAATGCAAAAATAGCGATTCTAAGCCGCGCCTGATTTTCGGTAGCATTAACTTTGGGTAAAAAGTATGGCTTAGATTGAGTAAATAAGGTATTTTAGAAAAATACGGAGGAAAAAAAATCGAATTATAAGAGAAAATTTCATTGAATAAAAAATGCACTTCGCTATTTGGAGACTATTTTACGAAGAAAATCGTAAAATGTTCTTGGTTCCAAAAAAAAAGGGTCGCGAAATAGAGAAATTCGTAAAATAGAGATGTAAAAGGGAGGTTCGACTGTATTATATACTTTCTTTTAGTTCACTACACTTACGCCACTGAGTGGACCGCAATACCTTAAAAAAATTAGAAGTAGCCCGTACCCAAGAAAAGTCTGCCCAACCCTGCCCTAGGGGGTAGGATTCTAAGGGCCCCAAAGCCTGACTGACACCAATTACGTACCTTTTGTAAGATCTGACTTGGGGCCCCAAACCTGACTTTGCAGGGGATGCCCTAATATACTCCGTTACGCCACTGCTACAAACTACAAAATGAAATTTTTGGAATTGTGTTACCGCAAAAAGCATTATACTCTAAATAACAATAAGTATTGACCACGTCAACCTTTTCCTTCTATCAACCTTTTTCACAATTTATCTTAGAAACTTCTAAAAAAATTGCATGACTACAATATCCCATAAAAATGCATCTTGTTCAAGACTTATCTCACATTAAGATACAATGGATATTCCTCATTCAAGAAGAACCAAGCAATCAAGTTCCAGAGAATACTCCTTGAAACATAGTATGAGAGGTTGGGCAGTAAAATCTTAAAACGTCTTGGATTTAGGGTTTAAAGGCAAAACGTAAATCGTAACGATAACGCCACAGTTTATGAGGCAACGACTTGTGGATGAGCAACAGATTTAGGTTTAAGGATCCCATCAATTTTGGAATTAAAAGGGGTTTGAGTGACGGGGCTCATAAATAGCGACTTTTTAAGGCGTCGAGGTCAGCCCCCTTGTGTGCCTCGGTGCTGTCGCTAATAAAGGACATAACGGAAGCGTTGTCCTTAAAGAAGAGGACATTAAAATGAAGTTTATTAGTGATGCTCTCTCTCTTATAATGCTTGCCGCGAGGGATAGTTCATATTTTTGATGATGGTATTAAATCAGTTTAAAGACAGGAATTTATTACCTAGATTTGAAATTGATCGTAAATTTTTCAGGCGTAATTGAGTTGCTGAAAATTTAAATACGAGTTATACGTATTAAATAATGAATTATAGTTATAATTTAATTCGAAAATTTTATTTTCAGAATTGTTAATGGTAGATTAATGCGTTTGAGGCAAGAAATGCAATTCAATTTCAAAAGCATATTCTTAAGCCGAAAATGTTCTAGATTACGAAGATTTTTCTAGATTTATGCGTCAAAAAAAAATATTCACTCACTTAAAATAAAGAACTAATGAAAAATGATGCATTTTTTACATAAGACAAATTAAACTTAAATATACGTTTGTAATGGTGATATTTTAAGTAAAAATGATGTAACGCTGAAACCCATTATCTTGTTAATTTATTTTTTATGAAAGGTATTCAAATCAAAAGCATTGCGAGCAAATTTTTCTAAAATACTTTTTAAAGTAATTAAATTTTTTAAAACCATTCTGTTGATTTCTGTAACACTGACAATACAGATGCAACATAAAAAGAAATCACGGAGACTGAGTTTTTCAAAGCTTATTAGACTGATAAATCATTTCTTTAAAAAACATTTACTATGTATGGAAAATGTTCTATATTACTGTCGTTGCTAGTATATGTTACAGTTTGAGAAAATGTGTACGTGTTTCTTTTCTTTTCTTTCTTTTGGGGGGGGGGGGGTTAAACATTTCTTTTTTAAACACGGTTTTTGATTGCAATTAAAGAATTTCTGAATTTTTAAAAAATTTATATTAAAAGAAATTTTTTTTTTGAGTGAACCTATACTAATATTAGATAAACGTTTCTAAATTTTTTAAAACATTTTTAGAACGTTTTTTTAAAAACCTTCATGTGCAAATTAAAATTTCTTTGAATGTCTGACTTAAAAGAGGCTTATATTACAGTTGAAAACGCTTACTCTATATATTTAGTCGTAAAATATATATTAAAAGATTTAAAAAATAATTCAAGTATATTAAAACAGAGTATTAGAAAAACCAATCAAATTTTCAAAAAATGTCTTACAAATATTAATAAAAGGCAAAATATAGAAACAGGGACTTATTGAAAAGGATATGCATATATATATATAAAAGAAGCCATCTCACTTTTAAATTCTGTATAAATACTTAATTTGTATTCACTTCATGTAGTAAAAGCTGCCCTCCCTTCTCTAAAGAGAGAGAGAGAGAGAGAGCGAAATATGCGCAATGTTGAAGATAAAAAAGTCTTTTACTGGGTGACTCTTCTAACAAAAGGCACATAAAAATAAACAACAGTTGTTGCATTTTCTTCACCTCTCGCATTCTAAACTAGAACTTAGAAAGTAAGAAAATAAAATAAATAAGTAAATATAAGTCTCGATGCACATCGTATGATTTTCCTGTGGAGAACTGTTTCTAACGTTATGATTAACGATATCTTCTTTGTTGCTTACCACCGCCTACCGGTCGGAAGAATTTTTAGCAAGAGGGCGGTTCCGCTATAAACACCTACCTATAAAAAGAAGTAAGAAAAATGTTGAGACTTATTGCTGTAATGGTAGTAGCAAAGCAGTAACACTAAGATCTAGAGTTAAGCATTTGGATCGTTCTTTTTCTTACTGCAACTTTTTTATCTAGATACCGAACATGTTTAGAATAGAGGAAAGGAAGAAAATATATATTACAAGAGAGGAAAAGTTTTCTATTTATTATTTTTTTTTAAAGAACGAAACTGTTTTTCTGCCGGGAGAGGAGAGGGTGGAAGAATTTTACGAATCGTACACGCAATGCGGTTGGAATTTGGAACACTTTTATTATTTCTATCACTTTATATGTAGCGTGAGATCATCTTTCTTTAGAACCTGTAATCAAAAAGTAGCGAAACACACGTGCAAAAAAGCTGCAGTTACCCTCTCAAAAGTCTGAATATGTTGAGAATATTTTTGTGTGATTATGGAAGTTTTTTTATTTATTTTTTTAGTCTGTAGTTGATTTTTTTTAGGTAGAAGGGATGAGTTATGTCTTACGGTGTTTTCTTTTGTTATTTTGTATTCCTGTGCTTTCTTACTTGGAAAAAAAAGTACTTGATTAAATGAAACACACACACATGAGCATATATATATACAGATATGAGGGTGAATCGCGGGTATATGGAGAAAAAATTGTTATTAATAGGAATCTTATCTATGCGGAAAGAATGTTCCAGGGTGTGGAGACTAAGAGGAAAATAGTTGTGTATGAAAATAATTTCAAATTTAATATTGCAACAAAGGGTTGTATTTTCGAAAAAAAAAGGGAAAGGCTTAGTTTTGGTTAGATGATTTTAGACTCAAAATAGAATTACTTTTCTTCTGTGTATCTAACCAAAATGAATGATTATTGGTAAGTACTGAATTGTATATTGTACACCGAACTATTTCATAACCCTAGCTGTATCCAGCGTCGAATCAGTCCGATCTTTGCTTTTCTTCGTCTTCCTTTTTATGTACATATTAATTTCGACAGTAAATAATTTTTAAAATTCAATATTAACGAAGCCGTTAAATGTCTCTGATGTTTTTTTTATAACTATTTAGTAAGTGACCTCTCATCGCAATAAATGTTAAAAATTACTGAAATGCCTGTTTTTCTTTAACAAAAATTATTTTGACTTTTTACCATAAAAAGAGCTCAAATACCTAAGCTTCATTCTTTTTGTGGCAATACTTAACATAAAAATTAATTTTTTATTTTATTTTTCTTTTCGTCCAAATACTAGAAAACATCTTTTCCGAATCGGTAGGTTTTCATTCTTTTAATTACGTCAACATATCACTATATTTATGTTTTAACTATTATATATCCTACATCAGTGGTTGCCAAACTTATGAAGCTTCTGAGCTACTGTACCGTTTTTAAATTTCACTGTGAGAGCTACCAATAAAAAAAACTACCAGCTTATTGAAAAAAAATCTTACATTTGTTTATTGCTACCATACGAATAGGTTCATCAGCGAGTCTGTTTCTGCATTTTTTCTTTAAAAAAGTTCATACTGGAAAAAAAATCTCACACAAGTGTGTAGAACTGAACATTGCCTTCACACTTTGAAACAAACCTGGACCAAAATAGGATATTTTCCTTCAGGAACAAAAGGCTAATTATGTTTAGAGCCTGAAGAAAGTGATTTTACAAATAATTAGTTTTGAAAATCAATCAATCCCAACTCCACTGTAGCATTGTGTTGACAATCAAAATGCTCAATGACACAAGAAGAGATCTCTTAAGAATTAATCTCTATAAAAGTTTAACGCGATCTAACGAAAATGTCTCCGAGAGCTACTAGTAACTCGCAGTCGAAGTTTTAGCTATCACTTTTTCGCAACATGCTATTTTTTGTCAAGTGACATCCTTATTTCCTGAAAATAAATCAAAGTTGTGCTATCACTCTGAATTACCCATTATACATCTCTCTTGTCCAACATTAATGAAACGAATCGAATCATTCGATCTTATTAACTAATATTTATGACTCAATGAATTTCTTGAAGAAAAAAAAAAGGAAAGAATCAATTATTACTTCTGAAACGCAGTATTTATTCATTTAGACCCAAGAAAAGACCCCCCCCCTCTCCTTTCCTTTTCATCAATATCTACCCCTCTTCTATTGATCCCAAACTATCCTTTATTTTTCCATTGCCCATCCAGGTACTGACCAGCCTCCATACTTTTCTCCTATTGTATGTGCGAACTCCCCACATATATACAGAGAGTGGTCAAGGGATTAGCTCTCCATTATCTCGTATCTTAAACCTTTTATCTTTTTCCCCGTGTATTGAAAGATAGGGCATTGAGTGCGTCTCTATCAAATTACTGATGGGAGAATGCATCATGCTGCAGAGCTTCTATCTGGGCTTTTCTTTCTGGCCAGAGCTTTGAAAGAAAGTAATAATGTATTTAATGTTATGTGATATAGCAGTATTATAGAAGGGGGTGTAAAAAAGAGTGGATTGATATGATCTGCTATTGGAAGGTACTTAATACTTTATTTATGGTGGCAGATAAATACAGAAAATGACGGTATCGGCTAGTGTATGGGAGTAGGACTGTTTTGTTATCTCAATATCGTACTAGTATACAGTGGAAATCGTTTAACACGAAACTGAGGGGACAGAAATATATTTTTTTGTGTTAAAGGATACTGAAATATATATACATTTAACAAAATTAAGTTTATTAAGAGTACATTTTATTTATATAGATATGTAGAGATAAATATATTTAATACAAAATCAAAGAAAAGAAAAACATTCACGCGCATGAACTTAATGAAATGTAATACAAAATTTAGCAATACCAAAATCTTTACAGACTTCTGTTTTCGTCTTCTGATTTTGATAAACAGCCAAAATAAGCCCCATCTACATTTTAAGTTGAACATCTGCTCGAAAAATTAATCTTCGAAATAGGGAAGGGGGACTGCGAACCAAACTCACTGATATTTACTCATATTGCGATGTACTCGTCACTGACTTCTAAAACCAGAAATGAGATGTTTTTGTGTGGTGTTTGTAGAGAGGTAAGTAGTTTTGAAAAAGAAAATTAGCTCGTGTCGCAGGCTATTCCGAGGGTATTCAAAGCCAAGTAAGCCTCGTTTCTATGAAACATGCGAAACCACCTCTCTTTCATTTCATACCCCTCTTAAATCTCGCCTGTAAGGGCCAGTGTTTTCCGTATTTTGTTCATCCTCGAAGGAAAATCTTTTCTTGTTAAGCGATTTTCGTTCCGTGTTAAGAGAAAGAAGTACATGAAATCTATGGTAGTTTGTTGGGATCGTTGTATTATTTCGTGTTAACCAATATTTCGTCTTAAGCGTTTTCGCGTTAAGCGCATTTTACTGCATATATAATTGATTATTGGCATCTGTATTGAAATCAATATAGTTTTTATGAAGCATATAAGTAATGATCAGATGAGATATGAAATAGGGTATTTATTCGATCGAAATAATTTTCAAATGCGTTTGTTTCAAATACATTTTGAGGTATTTAAAAATAATTTATAATTTTTTTTCGTTTCAAGTATAAGGGGATTGAATACGCTCGGAATCGGTAATTTTGCAGAATTGTATAAATGAATAAGTTATTTTTTTATATTTTGTGTCACTTTAATTAGAATATACTTGTAAAACTTTTTTAAGAATATTATTACAAAAAAAAAAGTTATTTAATTTTTTTTTTTATCAAATTTTGTCCAAAAAGAAAAAGAAGGATATATTTTTAAAACATTCTCCTTTTATGAAAGAGGGTTCTATAACAATAATATTTTGTAAAAGTAAAGCTAAGACTACTGTATACAGAACCTGATGTAGGAGTTTTGAAAAATTCACATTATTTTCAGAATTTCTATCAATCAAAATAATAGTTTTTATAAAATAATCAAGTCGATTATTATATAAAATATTTTAATTTATAATAGTTTTTTTTTACTAAGAATCTGATGTATTAAATTTAAAAAAAATCTACCTCTGAATGATATATTTCAGAAATACTTCTTCAAGCTCTGTACAGAAGTAAGCTATATATAAGAAAAATACTGCTATTCTTGAGGCATTTTTTAAAATGTGATATTTTTTCCTTCATTCTTCTTCCCAAAGACGAGCATTTTTTAAATAATTTTGTATAGTATTAATATTCTTAAAACAATTTTTATGTGTATTCTAATACAAATGATACTAAAAATTAAAAAGAATATTCCTTTATATGCTTTTGAAAAATCATTGCTCCGAACGTAGTATTTTAACTTTTAAAATCACATAAATAGTAAATAAGTAATAAGAATTTTGTTGAAAAAAATTTGGAAAGGAAAACGAACTCACTCATAAAATGATTATATCATTTATCGGTGCACATCAGCTCTCATCGATACGACATCGATAAAACAAACGATACAATTCCATACCCATTGGGTTAGAATTGTTAATCTTTTTAACTTCATTTATCTTTTTCACTGCGGTCTGAACCATTAACAAAAATATCCATGTAATTGGAAGAAAAATACATTTGTCCCATCATTTATTAACTCCTAATGTCATTTCAACATTTGCACCACGATGATTGCTGAAAGGAAGCTGTTTTCTTAATGATATTTTGCGTGCGCCTAATAACATGTACAGTGGATCCATAATGAATTCTGAAATTCGATTTTCTCACTAAAATATCGCCATAATAGTAGAATTCGGCATCGATTCAATTATTTTAATTCTGTGACCCGAGCGTGACGTGGTGAAAAAATACTCTTTGATGGTAAAATTAATGAGTGGTATATTAATAGGATTAAGGTTTTTAGTTTGATCGAAATTATTTCTGCGTTTATGCGTCGAATAAATAGAGTGATGCTTTCTGAAGTCGATTATTTTTTGAAGTGCTATTTGGTATTGTTGTAGCATTTATAAATGCATAACTGCAGTGCTTCTCAAACTTTCAACTTTTGCGATCCAATGTTGTCCAATTCATCGCCCCCCCCCATAAGATAATAATATATTGAATGCGAAAATAATGTACTTTGACGCTAAAACTAAAATACGACCTTCGTTATAAACCATACAAATTATCAAGATAAGTATTAAATTTTGTATATGTTACTTTTGAGTAATAAATTACTTTTAAGTAATAGAAATTTTAAGTAAATTACTTTTGAGTAACAGAAATTTTAAGTAAATTACTTTTAAGTAATAGAAATTTTAAGTAAACTACTTTTAAGTTATAGAGAAGTACTGTGTTACGTTTCCTTTCTAATTTTTAAACTGGAACAGGTAGAAAAATAATTTTTAATTAAATTAAATATTTATTTTCTCAATCGTCCAATTCTAAAAGTACAAATGTCATTAAAAAAATAGTTCAGTCTCTGTTGCTCTTTTTCCTTAAATCCATCACATTTGGCTTTCTCGTGGATATCCATGCAACCATCTGGGTAAAATGTGTATAAATACTACACCTCGTTCAAGTATAGATAAATTAATTATAAAATGCATTGTGCGGTACTGATATAATACACATATAAATATAACTGTGTAAATATGTATTTTATTTTTTATTCTGTCAGTATATATTCTGTTTTGCCTCTTTTCAGTAAATTGATAATTTTTTAAAATAATCTTTTATTTTCGACATTTCGATGTGCTCTCGCCCCCCCCCCCTCCACATAGGGTTATCACTCTACCCAAAAGATGCGCCCCACAGTTTGAGAATCGCTGCATTACTGTAGATTGGTGCTCATTTTAAAAATAAACTCCTGCTTTTTGTTTATTTTTTACCATTGTAGTTATCTTTTGTTAATTGTCTAAAGGTATGCATATCAAGCTTAACCCTACTTTACCTCTCTAAGTCAGTGATAGCTCTAAAAACATAATAGATTTCAATTTTGGTCAATTAAACAAATTAGTGATACAACGCGATTTGGATCAATAATGTCATATTATTTATGTCAAATACAACTGCCCGTAAATAAAGTGAATTATAAATGACTTCACGCACCTTTCTTGTTGAGGTTAAAATAATGAAGTAATCAGATGATTTTGAGTAGACAGCAAGTATTAATTAAGTTTAATATCGATAAAAAAATTCAAAATGGAATATAGTTTATTATTTTTGTTATTGTTTATTATAAAGTTCTTTATATACCTGTTAAGAATCAAAATATTGATTTTTAACAATGCTTTCATTGATTTTATTTTCAGCATAATTGCTTGGTCAATTTCAGAAGGGAGTTATCGAGTTTTTTTTTTTAAATATCTATAATTAAATTCAGTGGAATTTTAATTTTATACATAAAATCTGGAATACTCTTTTTGTACACGAGTACGATTTTTTAAAATTAAACTCAACAATAAATTTTGAAAGCGTGTTAAATTGTTATAATGAGTATTACCAAGACTAAAATTTAATTTTTTTATGATTACGCAGACGATTGTGATTGTTCATTCGAAAATGAATTATTATTCTGTGACAAAGAACATATAAGTGACTGAAGCAAAGACCTAATGAATAAATGTAACAGTAAAGATAGGTCATGAGACGTCATAGGCGTAATATGCACCAGATCCATATAATGTGTGAAGTATTTGGATCGATATATTTCAGGACAGAACGATTTAAAAATAAAAAGATCACTTACTTATGATGTCCAGGGCTATATTCAAAAATTCGTCTGGAATTAAACAATTTATGCGCTTTGAATTAAAACAGTCTTCTTAAAATCAGATGATACAGGAATTATAAACCTGGGACGTTTCTTTGAAGAGCTAAGTCAGAAATTATGGAAAAAAACCGCGCAACCGTGAGGACTTTGTGAGCCTAGACTTTTTTAACGTACTACTCTAAACTGCGGGTATTCAGTGGCACTAGGATTCGAACTCATGGCATACTAGCCACGAGCTTGGGACTTTGACCGGTAGGCTGTCGCGTCCACAGAAGAATATTCTTAAGTGAATTTTGAAGACTCACTTTAAGATGCACACTTGCATCACCCATAAATTCAACGTTCCAAATTTCAAGCGTCTGGGTCTTTTCCAATTTGCTCACGGCCTTACTAGACACCTCCTTTATTATCTTTTTCCTTTATTAATATTTTTCCCTAGTGAGGCTGGATTTTAGCATTTGCATACACGGAAAGTCCCCAAACGTGAGATCCTGTTTTTAATAGTGGTACCATTTATTAACGGCCTCGTTACCAAATTTGAACACTTGAATTTTTTTTAAGCGCCCTTCGAATGCTAAATATGGCCGTGATTTAGTTTTACCGAGAGTTCCAGGGCCAAATTGATACTCAAGGGATTTTTTACATGCCATATAATCATATAGCATGCGTGCCTACAATTTTCGCATCCAGAAAATCTATCAGTTCCAACCGGGGTTGAACCCGCAACCTTAGGCTTACGAAGCGGGCATGCTACTTTTAAGCTACTGGAGCCGGTTCTTTTTATTAATACTGCCACGTATCACCATAGATTTCTTTTTAAAACAAAAGCATATGAGAATTGCAGAAATATATTCGAAAAGCATATTTTTTATTGCGCCTATGAAATTTTTAAATCTTTTTTTCATGATCATAAAAGGTTTGAAATTCCTAGTAATGCAATTTTTGACGAATCATAGTTTTCTATGTTTGTATACGTATACTCCTACCGATATTAAATAAAGTAATTCTGCTATATCCTTACTTTGTAAAATGACATTTGTAAGTATAAAGAATAAATTGCCGACTGTGTCGCTATTATTGTATTTGATGTATTGCATTATATGAGACAGATATCCCGGTATATTATATATAATAGAGTAAAATAATTTTTGCTTAAATTTATTTTTATGTTTTTCTCGATGTTAATATTGCAATGTATACAACATCGCTAGGCATAAAAATATTTTTTTCTTACATCCATGCATTGTGGAAATTTGCCAAAATTAATAAAAAATTTTTGGAAAGCTGTAGAATTTTTGTTTTTAACTCAAAGATTCTAAAAGCGGAGTTTTTGTCAATAAAGATTTTATCAATTTTAGAAATAACAACAATATAATACGCTAAATGTTGCTATAGTAGCTTTTAATGGCAATCAATAATGTCGCTGTGTTTTATATTATATATCATCTTCTCATATCGAAATATTTTTATATATTTTTGTTATTATTATTATTTTTTGTTTTCTATATTAATTGTCACGAGGGCAGTGAAATATAACATAAATCGCATGAAACACAATATTTCATTTAGATTTATTTATATTTTGGTGGGAATGTTTTAAATTAATATTACTAACTTAAAAATATAATGTAGTGATGCATTAAAGAAACAGAAAATGAAAACTGTGTTTTTTATTATGGAATCAATATAATTTATGAATTATACAATTTAAGTATTGTCAATGGTTTAAAAATTAATTCAATTTATATGAATCTTAAAATTAATTCACTAAACTGAAAATACACAGTCGATACAGTTAAAATTGCATTAAAATTTTTGTGACAAAATAAAAAAATGTAAGATGAATAAAATTTTGGAGAAGTCAAAAGGGTTTTAAGTATTAACTATCCACATTTTTTAAATTATTTTGTTAGCAACATAAAGGCTTGCTCATAACAAATATATTTAAATTGGAAATACATAGATGTAATTCCTTTCGATTTTGTTGCAGAACCATCGACCGTCCATTTGTCTCGTTGGAGTCCGGACAATCGTGACGATGATCCTCAGAATACTTTATCTTGTTTCCCGACTGAAGCTCGCGGTCTCTTTTGGAACTGGACCAGAGCCGGACACGTGGCTTTACACAAATGCCCAGGAGGAGGCACAGGTGAGCAACATGTTTTTTTATGAATAAATATTTTGATTATTTTTCTTTTTTGGAATTAACTATCTCATTTATTCGTATTCAAAAAATGTAGTTTCCAAAACTTTTGCGTTTTTTGAAATCTGATATGTTTCTACGAAAGGATTGCTTTAAATGAGTTGTTCATAATGCTTTGGTGAACTTTCTTCATATATATTTTTCTACAATAGTTAGATTTCTGTAACAAAATTAAAAAAAAAAAATCCAAGACAGTTTTTTATGAGTTTTGAGCTTATCCTTTCGGGTTTTTTTTCTTGCCTCTAAGCATGTTATTGTAAATTATGATTTATATGAAAATTTATTTGAATATAATAATAAGCACAACTCTGCCAGAAGTAACCTCAACATAAAACATTGCTATAGCTGTGAAGTACATTTGAGAAATTATTGCGAGGGTCTGTAAGAGCATATAATGCAATTTGAGGATTTTCTTTTTAAAAAAAAATATTGTAGACAGGGTGTTTAAAAATCTTATAAAACATTTGTTGTAGTCGAAAAAGAGATATCCGTCTTTCGATGAGAGTATAGTATCTATATAAAAAAAAAGTCAGCTAGACATGCCTATCCTAAAATATGTATGCCTATAGGAGTTTTTGTCTGCAAAATTGTTAAATCTATGCTTCGTGATCTACCTTTTAACAAAAATATATTGGAAAATTTCTAGTATACTTTAGTTAATTTATGTACCTACGAGGTATGAACGAGGTTCATTCAGAAAATAAAGACCATTAGTTATTAAAAATGAAAATCACAATATTTATTGGGAAAAAAAAAACAATTCTGCCACATACCTGGAAGCTTCCTTCCATTCTGTACTAATCACTTCCAACATTAAAATTTTTGGCGCATTTGTTCACCGACTTTAGAATTCTCACGTTATACTGGTTTGCTGCCAGTTCACTAAATTTTGTGTTTGCAGCATTCAAACTAAAGGCAGATAGCCTGACCTTGCTCTTTGCGATTACCATCTTTTCCCAAAGTTAAGAGAAAAGATGGCAATAGTTTCTAGAAAGTAAACCTTTTGGAAATGATGAAAAGTTGGAAGAATTCAGTTCTCACCGGAGTTAATACACTGGCGACATGTAAATATTAACTAAGATATGTAATGTTATGATAGAAAAGTATGTTAATTCAGATATGCAAATTTTTTTATTTTTTGAAGCTTTCCATTATTAAAAAACGAGAGATACAGAAAGCAGTATATATTGTATTTGTATTTGCAAGTATATATTGTATTTGCAAATTTTTTATTTTTTGAAGCTTTCCATTATTAAAAAACGAGAGATACAGAAAGCAGTATATATTGTATTTGTAAGGTATATTTTCATTCCCCTCTTGTTAGAAATTGAAACAAATATGTGTGATTGAGAATTACAGAAATTCACATATTAATTGAAATTTAGTTTAGAATTAATAATTCCTTGAAACAGCTCTAAATTTATGCATTTTAACGTATTTTAAATCGGTTTCGATTAATATATGATTTAAAGTTTCATCAAATTTATAACTGAAAATCGCATTTTACTCATTTTCAAAGAAACACGGGATTAAATATATGATTGATTCGTTATAATTAATCCACTCCGACATTTTAACAGTATGAATTTTCAAATGATGTTACGTTTTGAACAATTGCATGCTCTGTAATTATTTCAGAACTTATGAATTGTCTTTTGTGACTCACCGATGCACTTACCGTCTATTCCCACATCTACCCTTCATATATATAGACTCATGTAATCAACGCTTATTCATTGTTAAAACATTTAACCTTTGGCATCCCCTTAAAGCGCGTTTGTACACAAACTCTTACATAGACACTTCATGCGGCAGTGTCTCCAGACTCAGATATATTGCATCCGTTTTCCAAGTAGAGGTTATTAGCGCTAAAGTCACTGGCTAAAATGGAAATGCATGTTTATCTCAAAACCCGTCACCCATTGTTCTCGACGCCTATGTTTAGCTTATAAGAATATGGAAATGCTTTATTCAAAAGGGGGCTTGGTCCTAAAATTCATCTCAACACACTGTGCTTTCATGGTCGCAGCAATATGCACTCAGTGTTTCGCTTTATCCAATTACGGTGCTTGGCCTTAGGAAGGGGGTAAGTAAAGGTATAGGGGGTAGAGAGAATGCTTTGAGTTAGGATTCTCTCTGTAATATCGCACCACTGTTGGGTGTGCTGTCAGGAATAATAATTCCGGCATGGTGAGTTATGTATTTCGTGAATTTTAAGTAGATCAGAATTATATGTGCGCTGGATAATGCCTTCCCGGATTTATCCGTCTTTTCAGAAGGGTTGTTCGCGGGGAAATGACCGTAGGGGCAATCATTTAAGCTTGTAATTCGCTTGTAAAGATGGGGAAATTTGCGATTCAAAATGTATCGATGTCACAGTTTACATGGTTTTAGGAAATTTATTGGCTCCGATCTCGCGATGTGTATCAGTTGTCTTCCGATATCACTCTATTTGTGATTTTCAATAAGGGTTATATGTGGAGTTATATTTGATATTGGTGTAGTTACTAATGTTAAATGTAATTGGATTTTCAATGGAAATAATTTTATATGAGTATATGTTTTGAATGCCTGATAAACATGCACCGCGTATGCGGAATTAAATTTTTCGAATGAACTGAGCTTATTTCAGAAAATTCTTTGTAAGAATTGACGTTTTAATAAAATATTTGAAATGCATGTTGGATTTGATTCACGTGTTGTTAAAGCAGTGAATTCTATAATTTTAGCTTTAAATGAAAGACGAATTTACTTCACTGAGTTAATATGAGATAAATAAAAATACACTTTCTTATATAGAATGGGATTTAATGCAGTTTTTGTATATGTTCGAATAAAAGAAAAACAACTCTTAGGATGAAAGTTGATTGTTCAATATTTGGCAAACAACCGAATACTATCATTTTTTTTGGATATATATTTGTTTAATAAACAATTATTAATGATTTAAAAATAAAAAGTTTTCTTTAGCAATCCCAGAATTTTTTTCACTGTATTTTTTCAGCCGCGGAATAAGAACCATATAAAGCTTAATTTGAAATGATTAAACCCTAATTTAACGAGCCTGGCCGTAGAAAGGTTATTATTAAAAATCTTAATTTTTTTGCAGTAAAATTTAAGGGGAGCAAAAATATTGTATTTGTTTTTATATTATTTCTTGCAAATATTTTTGATCATTCTATTAAATTTTATTACAACTCCAGAACTTTTCTGATAATATAGTTTATTGGTGCTATGCGCAGTCCAACCCAAAATTTAAATATTATTACAGATGTATTAATTTTATTACAAATCTACCGAATAACTAATAGTTTAATAAACACTTCATACTTAGACATTAAAAAGCAATTGTGTTTTTTGTTTATTTAACAGTTTTAACCGAGAAAAATTTATATTTTAAAATTTATTGCGCGTTCAAATGTTGAATAAACTAGAAATGGGGAAGAGGCAATTTATAATGTACAATACAATTTGATTCCCTAAAATTTGCCACTAGCAGTACATTTCCCAAATGTGTAATAATGCATGTAGAGTAACTGTTCCACAGAGCTAAAATGTTGGGTACACATTGGTTTCAAGACTTCGGTCTGCACTGCAAATAAAGTCTGTTTTATTTCCCACCTCCACCCACAACGTTTAATTCATTTCTAGACACCAGTGGTATTGGTACCTCCAGGGCAAGGCACCCTTCTTGTTTATACAAGAGGGTGGTAGACTTTTCATGTTGACCGCCGAATTGTAGTACGTTGCAGAAAGAAATGAAAAGTCTCCCTCCCTCCCCTCGTCTCATTTCCATTTGTGATTGGACGAGGGCGGTATTCCCCTAAAGTCCCTACTATCACCTGGGGCCCACTGAAATAGGGACACCAAGGGGAAATTACTGTAATTGCTTTCAAAAGCTACCAACCGATTGCTGTTCGCCATACTCAAATTCCCAAGGGTAGGGGGTCCGAGTGACTCGGAAGAGAATATGTATGCATAAATAATGATTTTATAGCCCCTTAAAAAACGTCTGTAGTGTTTTTAGAGTAATGTTGTAACAATAAAACTCTCCGTTTGTGGTATTGCTACTGAATGATTCCTGCTGTTACGTTGTTCTTGTATCGATCTCTCCAACGGTAAAAAGTCCATTGGAAAATTGAATTTCTTGATAGAGGTTAATGCGTAAGTGTTTCTGATAGTTATGTGCCATGATACTTCAGGTACATTTCTCAGGAAAGGAAGCAATGGGAGTTTATTTGATCAAGTCAGAGGGCGTCTGCTTTTTAATCGTATGGGAGGTCTTCGCAAAAGCGCATGCCTCTGCAGGTGCTCGAGAAATTCAATTTCGGCTTTCCTTTGTAGAGCGGAATGAAATTGGTGGGGGTTTTGGAATTTAATTGTATTGCTATTCATTAAAGTTAGTGAAAAACGAAGTTATCGCATTATTTCCTTTGAAAGTACTTTTGTGTATAAGTATTTTCAAAAGATCTGTGTTGGTGTGTATATGTGTGTTTGATTAAATGAGAGGGAGGGGAGGGCAGGACAAAAAGGGGTAGATTTATTAATGTTTAAAGAAAATATCTATTTTTTTTTTATCAGGAAGTATCTTAACTTGCAGTGTAAAATGTGAGTGTAAATTCATTTATACATCTTCATAAAGAAAAATTATTTCATTTATATATTTTTATATTAACTGAAGCTTCATTCAATACTAATTTTAATGTAATAAATGTAGTCCCGAATTGCAAGCACTGGGATTTGAATGATATAATTTTTTAGTGATATTTATACACAAAAGTTATTTTATTCGATAGTGTTGATACTTTTTTAGAAGGAAGAAAATAATGTTTTAATGTTCCATGACATATTGGTATTGTATTGGAATATAGAATTTGAATTAAAATTCAAATTGTTTGAGATTTAAAACATTTATCATTCTTAAACTTTATTGTTTCCATAAGAAAGTTTCCATTTTTTGTAAATTGAAGTATACTACCAAAACTACAAAAAAAAAAAAATATATGTATATATGAAGAATACAGAATATATATATATATGTATATATATATATGAAGTATACTGAAATAAACTACAAAATTTTTAATTTTATTTATTTTTAGAAATTTTTTGATTCCAATTAAGTTATTTTAGATACTATTAAAACATTTTTGAGTATTGCTATAGGCAAAGATGTTTCTTTTTTCTACAACTATTTCCTTCTGCACATTTTTCTTCCAACTGATATTTTGAAAATCGCACTTGCGATCGCAGTGAATGAATATTTCCTGGAACGTAGCGGGGAATTATGTATATATTAATCTCATATTTCATTAGAAATCTCGTCAATACATCAACTTTTGTAGAAATATCTTATAAAACCAAACATGCCATAAACTTTTGACCAGATAATCTACTAATTATATATTTTATAGCAAAACATCTTAGCAATACGATAAAGTTTTCTTTTTTAAAAAAGATGATTTTGAAAAAAAAAAAAACCCTTTTAATATTAGTACCTGAAATTAGAATGATCATTGGAATCCTCCATCATTACAGTACACCATGCTATTCGACCCTGCATTTTTATCAGATAGAACTCGAGTACTTAAAATTCATATTATACCCGATAAAATATCGACTTCGAATCCTGTCTTTCTTCAAAGTCTGCCATTTTTTCCCTTTTTTTTTTCCTTTTGAGAAAACCCACGAGGGAAAGTTCTAAGTTCAAATAACATTCTTACCTTTTTTTTTAAAACCAATGCTGCAAACAAGCATCTATCTCTCTTCGTTAGCGAGAGAAAGCTGAAACGAACAAAAATATTCTGTTCGTTTCGCTATTCCGCGGGTGTTTGTGGCGAAAAGCAACGATAATGACCGTGTTTGCCCGGGGAGTTCAAACTTCACTGTTGAGCTTTGAAGTCTTGTTGGAAAAACTCCAAATGAAAAGAAAACAGTGGTGGAAGGGGGAAAAAATCAAAAAGAGATCTTGGAAACTTTACACAAATACAATTAATCGTTGCCACTGATGAACTGTGGAACACCAAGTCTTTTATTTTATTTTCCTTTACTTTTTTTTCGTGAGTTGATTTGCTAACAGGTCATGCATTTCAACCGCATGTTGAAAAAGATTCTTTAAGTGCGTCAAATACAAAAATTCTTTCGTTGTTTTAACTTTTCTAGTGTGGTTTTTAACTTCTTTTGAGAAATTTTCGCAGTGTTAAAAATTATTTTAAGGCGTAAATGCGATTAAGGAATTGCAACATTCTTAATTTTATTCGGATTTTCTAACAAAGAGGATCGTGAAAAGTAACTTTGAAAACAGTTCTTTATAAGTTCGAATTGTTGCAATTCAGAGGATTATAGTTAATAGTAATTAATGCAAAATAATTGGAATTGATAAAACAGTTTAAAGAATGCTTCTTTTTTTGTGAAACATTTTATTATAATATTAATTGTGTGTGCTTTATTTCACCTTCACAAATATTTACGATTTTCTATTAAAGGAAGTCAAAAATTTTTACCTGATATTTTTTAAATATTTATTTTATTTTTTCAAAATATATTATTTAGTATTTAAAAAAGTGCTAGTCACTTTAAATATGGATGCAAATAAAATGAGCTTTATTTTATTTGAGTGTTTCCTATGTATAATTGTCATAAAAACTATGGTTACATTCTAAAATACACATATACGCGCATGCACCGACCACCAATGCACTCACAAATACTTATTTATTTATTTTTCTATTTTTATAAAAACCACAATAATTAAGTTATCAATTTCTCTTTTTAAATAATAACGATATAAATCAACTGTCATTAATCTTCAGAATTTAGTATACTACTAAATGTGTGACTTTATACTTCGCGAACAACTGATATAATTGACCTCTATATGACGGATCACAATAATTATATTGTCCCTTATTTACGACTCTGTTTATATATATATATATATACACTTCCATATCATTGAAAAAGTACTTCACGAAGATCTAGAAGAAACCGGCAACGCTAAACAGTATCAATAAACTGAAGTGGTATGTCTCGTCACAGTCAAATATCGCAGATACACCTGCAAAAGCAGCTAAAAATTCGCTTAACTCAGGAGGAATTTCGCTAAAAGTAATAGCTAAAATTTTTAAAAAAAAGTATTATTTATATTCCTGTCACTCGTCATTTTAAAAAAATTAAATCATCATAAGCATGTAAAAAGTCACAATTTTTTTTCTGCTTATTATCGAAAATTTTTCACGGCCTACCAATTGGCGATCCCTGGTATAAATGACGTTGTATACATTTCTTCTTGCTACATACTCTTCTATTTCTCCTACTTAGTTTTTGCTTCGTACCTCACCTTAAATATTTTTATTTCATTGTGAGGAGTTGCAATTTCTCTTAGTACAGTTAATTTTACTTAAAAGCCAGTGTGCGCTTTGCGAGTGATATGAAGGAGGTAAATGCTGTTTACGCATAAGATACCTCTTAAGTAGCGGAAACGGTAGGTGAAGCTGTTGAATTTAAACACCCTATTAAACCAGTTGCCCAAAGTCTCGAGAGAAAAAATGTCATCGCTGTTTGAGCATGCTAACGAACCTAATACTTAATGAAAAGAAGATAGGTTAAACCCATTTCATACAGCACTGCTCATTGTCTCCACTCCCTGTTAAAAATAGACCCCGCCAACTAATTCCTGCTATCTTCCACTCAATGGTAAATTCCAGAGGCTTGTTAGAGGGGTGGAGATAAACATCCCTTCATTAGGAGGCTATACGTTACGTGTAAACACGAGTCATTTTCCAGGGTAGGAAGTTGACTCGATTATGCAAATGCACAATCCTCGGGTTAAGGCTCCGCACCTGATACTCTGTTTAGTCGCCTCAAAAACGTCAAGACCGTAAACAATCTGGTATCTAGCTTCACAATTTAACCCACCACCTCCCTAACTAGCCTTCAGGCAAGGGCACCACCTAGAATTCTAATGAATTCATGAGTCTGCTGGTTTCTTCTGCAGAAAATGTTATGAGCTCTTTTTCAGGAAACGTGATTCCATGCTTGGTACTAGTGGAAGGTTTTCGTTAAGTAACGTTAACCACGTTTTATTTATTCATTTACGCATGAGGGCTGTTGTATATTTATGCTCACCATCCTTGTGAGTGTCTGTGAGATGTAGGATGGGATTAAAATGAAGGTTTTGGGGGAAAAGTTGTAAATGGTGTGTGCGTGTTTGTTTGGGCGGTATGAGATATTGCACTTCATTATACTTGAAACGAAGATATTTGTACCTTTTTTTCTTATACTAAAGTGCACTTGTTTTAGCATTAACTTCTCCAAAGTTTGCGAGGCTTAAAGTCCAATTTGTGTGAACTTGGTGAATATTTATACCACTTGTTAAGGAATTAACGGTAGGGTCTAGTTAGCAAGATATAGTTATGAGATTTGTAAATCCAGAATTATGGGCGTTAGACTAATTGAATCAAAAGCTGTGTATGTATATTTAGGGTATTAAAATATAATTTTCATAGTGAGCTATTTTTGTGGTTTTTCAATGTACAAATTCGAATAGTTTACATTTTATAATGCTTGAAAGGAATACGTCCTTTTTTAAAGTATTGAATTTAGTGTCTTGGGTTCTTGACTATGTGGTATGTATATGGTATTTTCTACATTGCTGCTGGGAATTGAATCTAAAATACATATTTTGGACGCAATAATAATATAATATAAACCCGCTGAAATGGAATAGCTTTTCTATGATTTAATCTAGTTGGGAGCTAGAGCTCAGAGGTGTCGTCGTTTGTCTGAGGCTCAAAATTATGAGGTCCGTCGCCAATAACCCTCTCGTATTGATTTATAGTGCGACGTAAACATAATTCTCACTCAATCCATGATATAATTTGGAATGATAATTATTTATTACAAATATTCTTTATTAAATTATGCTCTATTTTATGCGAATTATCGTTTGCTTTGTTAAATTAATGTTTGAAGTTAGTTTTACGGTGCTGGATATTTTATTTTTTAAATGATATAATTAAAATAATGTTGAAAATTATAACATTTATAATAATAATTTTAATTAGTTAAATGAATATTACTTAACGATTTTTATCAGTATACGTATTGAATCTAAAATACTGTCTTTTTTCACCTTTAGGAAGAGTCAAATGGCGTTGTGATGTTGTTACTGTACAATGGGTACCAGAAACACCCGATTTTAGTGACTGCAGTTCCCAATGGGTTGAAAATATAAAATACAGAGTAAGTATTTAGGTTTGATTGTTATTTTTTAAATGTTACAAAGTGATGCAGTTTTTGATTAATATTTGCACTTAATATTAATTACAGGGGTGGGCAAATAAGTGACCAGCAAACAATTTTTTTGTGGCCCGCCAAAGTTAGAGAACCAAATATAAAGAAAATATTTTCCATACTTATTTGACTTATATTTGTGAACGAAGTTTAGTTACCTTAAGATCAACAAAAATAAACATAGGTGCAAGTTGGTTAAGATTAAATTGCAGAATGTAATAAGAATTTCAATAAGAAATTTTTCTTTTGGTTTAAAAAAAATTATAGAAAAGTATGATTGGGTACATTTGTCTCATTAAACTGATTCTAAAATTAAATGTGTTTACAACTATAAATGGCTTGAAATTAGCACAGTAAATAAATTTTGTAAAAGTATCACTTTTTTGTTTAACTTTATTAATTTTTACAGCCCAATTTATATCTTTTCTGATATGCAAAGTTGACTACTGAATGGAATCATTTTAAAAAGTGCGGTCCTTTGGTGACCTTTGCTTCCACAATGTGATTCTAAAGCTTAAACAATTGCCCCCCTCCTGGCTTATAACATTTATAATTCAACACTTATCCATATAATGATTAATGAGTTAATTATGAAATCCAGAAAATTGTTCATAATCCAACAAAACTTTGCTGTTGTAATTTTTAAACAAAAGCTAAAAGTATGAACGAGAAGTAGAATGTTTATAACTTGAATTTACAGATTGATTCAAAAGTAATGTGACCAATTTCGCAGCATCATAAATTTTTATTGAATTAAGTTATTTACATGAAATTTTTTTTCAATGTGGTTTTCTGTAGCATTTTATACTTTGCATAAATGTTTAGGTTAAACCAAAAGAGCTTTTTGACCATTTTTTTAGGGGGGGGGGGTATTTTTTCAACTTTCTCTTTGATTGCTTTTTGAAGCATTTGAAGTGTTCTTACTTTAAGTATATTCAATTACTTTTTTAAGTATCTCCATAAAAATAATCGCAAGGTGCGCAATCAGGGCATGGTTTTAGCCATTTCTCAGGAGAAAGAAGTTAAAATCTTTTAGCCATTTTATTGTTGATTTTGCTCTATGACTTGGGACAGAATCTTGGTGAAAAACAAAATTTCCTTGAGTAAAGATGTTTACTCTCTTTGATCATGTGCTTCAAAATTTAATTTTGATAATATTTAGCATAAATTTTAGCCTTTGGTTCCACAAAAATGATTTTGTTAAGCCTTGATAGGACATTTCCATCCAAAAACATAACACCTGACGGCCAACTTGCCTTTTGCAATACAGATGCGTCTTTGCGACGCTTTTCGTGGGAAATATATTGTATCTTCGTTATGCCAGTTGTGGATGACAGATCAAACAGCGCTTCATCAGAAGTTCTCCATGTTTTGTATCTACCTTTGCGTATCACTAAATATATAAACGTTTTGTAAAATATATAAACAGCTAGGACGTTTTCGTTTTTCTACTGTATTTGCAGGCATTTGACGAAGGACTGGTTTATTCATTATTTTATAGCCAGTTTTCTTTATCTGATGACAAATTGTCGATTGCGATACCTATAGTTTCTTTGCTATAGTTCTTTGAGGTCTGAGGGTTTTCTTCAGCGATAAGTATTTTTAGCTTATTTTTTTCTTTTTCACCAAAGACTCCCTTTCCTCTACATTTTTTTCCTGGACTTTTTGACTGCCAGCCTAATTTTATTTTTCCCCCCGAAGTTTAGGTAGTAATTCATTAGAAAAATGTATTTTCTGATATTTAAATGCTTTATTTATAACAGAATTTGAGCAACCATCCTTCAAAAGCTTTAAAATCTCTTTTCGGCTTTGAGAATCTAAAGCCTTAATTTACTCCCATTAAAAAAATAGTTAGTATGGTAATTTAAATGTTCTATTTTTAAAATAAAACTGATAGTAAAAAGCGATGAAAATTTACTATAAATAGTGATATGCTTTCAAAATTGGTCACACTAATTTTGAATCAACCTTCATGTTATAAAATAAGAAATCTTTTTGGATAGGGCTAACCTCTAGGGATGACATTAATTTAAATTCTTTAGTATTTTTTAAATTCTTCGTAATGTATTTAGATCTTCTAGTACCAAAAGAAATTCAATTAGTTGGCGAGGTGAAAAAAAATCTAGCCTTTTTTCAAGTAGAGAATGGGCGCTCCGTATAAAATTCCCTAATACCCATTGATACTGCCCCGGAATTACAATGGAGCGATTTTTTTTATTTCCATTTTTATAACAGGAATCATTTAATTCAATACACCTTTCAGGTGAGTTTCCGGAATTGCTTTAATCTTCAATGAAAAAAAATCTTTCTAAGAACCGTTTTTAATTCCATTCCCCGTACTTTTTTCTGAATAGATTACTCTTTGCTTTTTTTTTAGGAAGAACATAAGATATGAATATCAAAAACGTGGCAGCCCTCCCCTAAATAATAAAAGAAAAGTGGAAATTGCACGTGCATACAATTTAATATTTGAAAATGTATTCTCAGAGGAAAGTCATTTTGAGCCAGATTCCACGCGACCCCCCTATTCCTTTTTACCTTTCATTTCCTAATCTGATAAAACTGTTCACTCCGCGATAAATTTAATTCATTCCTTTCAAGACGATTAAATTGTTTTCTTTCTTTTGGAAAACGGTAATGTTTATCTTTTCGATTATTGATTATTTTTGTCGTTTTTATTTCACCTTATCTTTTCTCTTCTACGTTATCTTCTCAGCTTTCTATATTATAAAACGAGATAAAAATCTTTTCCTTCCCCTGTCATTCCTGTTCTTACCTTTTTTCCCCCATCATCTCGACGTAATTTTTTGGGAAAATAAATTTAAAAAACTAACGTCGGAATCTGCCTTGAAAGTTAAAACGATTCTGCAACTGAGCGTTTATGGTGATGGCACGGAAATTTTTTTTGTTTTATTTTCTTTATATATACACACACACACTTCCTATCTATTTAAATTTGTTTATTATTCCTTTTCTCCATCCTCTAGGCCTCTTTGTATAATAAGGACTCTCATTTTTTTTTTTTTTTGATGAAAGCATGGAATAGAGGATTGAAAAACATTAAAAGGAGATTCTTTTTATACCACGGGGGATATTTCTCTGATATTCATTTGTGTGTGTTTTTTCGCTGAAGAGTAACGGTTTTGTCATTTTGAATAGTTCTATGAAAGTTTGAGATTTAAGAAAAAGAAAATCTTTATTAAGAGGGATCTTTGCGTTCTTACAAATTAGTTGAATAGGGATTTGAATTCGCAATCTGGCTCGAAACAATGCATTATATTCTAATAATTGCTTTTCTTTCTTTCTTTGGTAAATCTCGTGGTAAGCTGTTTTAGGAGATATTAAAAAAAAGATAGCTGCTGTTGTTTTACTGAAATCCGCAGAATTTGTTTCTTCATATTGGTTGATCAAACAAAAAGTGATTAATATATTATTAATATACCCCTCTCTTTTTTCAGACTTTATTAAAAAATCATTTGCCTCTCAGACATTTGGGAAAGTTGATTTCCCATTAATATTGTATTTTATTTTCAAATTTTACTATGAAATGGATAAGAAATCAGTTATACTTACTTTTTCAATCAAACGTATAGACAGGAAGATTCTGTATTCCTTTTCAATATGACATAAATTCATATTTATATTTCGGTTCTCCATTAAAAAAAACTAAAATTAAAAAAAAAAATAGAGATGTAATAAACTTTGTTATGCACTTTTCTGTCAATATTTTCTTTTGGAGGATGTACCTCACAGAAATTTGTCCTAGTAGTATTAATTAGGAGAAAGAATTTTTTCTTTCTCTCTTCTATATTGAAATGAATGCATATAAATGGCCCCACAGAAAATTGTTAATTTGTAAGATTTTTATGCTACAAATCACAAATTTTTTTAAAAATTTAATTTTTTATTTATGTTTTATACTTTAACGAAATTCATTAACAGCGTAGTTTCTGAAATAATTTATGATACATTTATTGTAACGTAAAAAAAGGGGGGGGGGGACAAGGAATGCAGTTTTTTCATGTGCTTTTTTTGTAATAAAAATATTCTCCCCTCCTAAAATTTGAATTAACTCTGTATAACAGGGGATCCAAGATCAGGGTATAAAATTAGTAGTTAAAAAACTTGCTCTTTTATATTCAGATTTATTCGTTAAAAACTCTCACGTGTTAAGACACCTTGAACCAAATCGAAAGAATTTTCTTTTTATCAAGTTTTAGTTGAGTCTGCCCCTACTATTGTTTTGTGATTTTATGAGTAAAGCCTTGGTTTGTTACTTATTTTGGTGAGAAGATCTTTAAATTTTTCATTATTGAAGAACAAATTTTTCGTTCCTCTAAGGAGGACTAAATACTAAAAATACCTTTCTTGAATTGTTTGCATTCATTAGTTAAACTTTCCCCTAAGAAAAGGTATCAATTGTACCATTAAAATCAATGCATAGAAGCAGCCTTATTCCATTTAATTATTATGCTAACTTCTTATCTATAGCTACTAGCACATTTAATTTTAGAAAGTTGTTCCTATCAAATTTTTCAACATTTTTTCTTAAAATAAGGATTGAAATTGCTTGATGAAATCCTCATCACAGCCTTCAAGTTAATGACATATTTTATCTACATTTACTCTTGTTGATCTACATGCGAGGAAAACTTTGCTCTCAAATATATGTCGACTCAATTATAGGAAACATTTTCTCTATATTCGGTTTTCTAGCTGTCTTAGCGGCCCATAAAAAAATATTCTTTGCTTATCGCTATTTGCCCTCCCTGGTATAAAGCAAAGGTGCTTTTTTATTAAAAATGTTTCCTTTAAGTGAAATATATTAATTGTTCGATATATATATATATTCTTTGTGATATATATTTCAAAAATTCAAACCAAAATAGATATAAAAATGAATTTAAATCTACCAGTTTGATATACTGATCAGATATATGCAAGATGCCAAAAATCATTGGAAAAGTTGAAAAATAATATTACTCATGTCTGGGGTTAACGGGAATCCTATCACTTTCCCTATCGTCGCTTTGGAATGAATGAAAGACGACTTTAGTCCCCAAACCACGAAATATCCCAAAACTACCATTCTAACACGTATGAATTTACGACGCCTGTTTTTGGAGATAAATGTTATAGGATTTGTTTCGCACCTTCTGATGTGCACGTTGCAAACGCTCGATACTATCGATTCAGAAAGTGGCAAAAAGCAAAATCGATAGCTTGCCTACCGATATTACACCCTCACCCCGTTCTCTTTCCCAGGTCCGTCCAAATGACACTTACAAGATTTTATGACTTTCTAGTACTATCCCGAGTTTGGGATATTCCCGGGATTTTTTACCCCCTACTATTTTATATTTCTCACCCACCCTCCACGATGCCCCTAGGGGGAAAGTGCCACCCCCCGCGAAGTAATCATCAGCGGACTCGTGCCCCCAGCCTCTCGACTAGTCATAACATGGTCGTCAGAATTTGTTCCTTTGTGCGAATATTGGAAAGTACTTCAAAACAGCTTTGGTCCCCGAAAGGAAATTACTATTCTGAAGAGGCTAGAAGTAAGGATTTTTTTTATCCCTTTTTTTATCCCTCCACCCCCTATACTCTTCGCTACGATTTGTCCTTTACCCGCTTTCCTTGTTACTCAAAATGCTTGAGCAATGCTCTCTTGTGTGAAAAGGCGCAATTTTTACCATATTTTTTTATTTATTTTTTATTTTCTAAATCTTTTTATTCCATTTTATTTTCGGGCCCCGTCCCTCAGAACATCATGTAATACTTTGTTATTTGACGAAAGAATAACCCTGTTGGTGTGAGTGCCTGGAACTTTTATTGTTATTAGTACGGAATGTCAAGTTCAATTTTGTTCTGTTGCTCTTTTTATGGCATGTGGTGAAAATTGTGCTTTTTCGAGTAACACTGAGGAAGTTTGTTCTCCCTCGAGTTTAGTCCGAAATATTATTGCTTATTTCTAGTGAAAGTAGGAATAGTTTTTTCCAATTTTTTTTTATGCATTTTAGTTTGGGATTATTTGTTTCATTAGTCATTTCGTTTGAAACTGGGCGAAAAACTAATATTGAATATATATGTTGACATCCATTTTTATTGATTTCATTTTGTAGTATTTTTAGTAGTTTTCTTAAATAAACAGGTGAAAAATTAAGTATGAATAAAAATCACACTTTTCTATCACTTAAATCTAAGGCTGATTATTACAAATTTTGCAAAGATATTTTTTTGTGAAAAAAATTATACTATTTTGACCAGTTTATATAATGAGGGATAACTATTTAATAAAGGTTTAAAAAATACCACAAGGAAGGGACAATTGAATAACTACTTTCATACTAGAATAAGAAATACATTAAGTGACTGTTCTAATTTTTTTTGAAACTTTTCAATAAAATGTACTAAATTCTGCGATGTGCTTATTGAAATAAATAAAAGCTTATGGTTAGTTGTTATATTTAAACTTTCTGCTGTCTCTTTCTCCCTCTCTTTTATTTATCACTGTAATAAATTTTTTTATAGATTAGCAAAAAAGAAAAAAAAAATATTTGAAAATTCTTCTAAAAATACATTTGATGTATCCAAAATTAAAATATACCGTATTTGTCCGAATTTAAGTCGTCATAGATTCTGAGTCTCACTTGAAGTTCTCAACATGATTTTGTGTTAAGTGAAAAAAAGCGTAAAGGTTTATCGATATCCAATTTTAAGAAATTAAAACGAAGTTATAATGAGAACTAATGAAAAGTGAATTATTATTTATTTTATCAGTATTAATAACTTTTAAATACATAATGAACCTGTTATTGCTTTAAATGCAATCAGCAACATTTCCCCTTCCCCTTTGATTCTAAGCCGCACCCGATTTTCAAATAGATTTTTTATTTTCGTTTCGTGGGTTTTTCATTTTCATGTTTTATTTATTTGATTTTAATCATTACGCAATCCACACTATCAGACTTTTTTTAGATTTCAAAAATATACAACAAAATTATGTTTATATTCAAATATAGATATGAAAATTGCACATGATTTTGTAAAAGTCATTTAAGACCCACTTATTTTATGATACTGCTCTTTTTTATCGAAAAAGACAAATTTTTTTGGTTATAAAATGAATTTCGCATTTTTTCTCCCATACCGTAATAAAAATGAGCTTTTTCTTCAGATGTTATAATGAAAATTTTTTTATTTATGAAATAGTTTTTGAAATTTTAAAAACGCTATAATTTAAGCAAATATATGAATTACAATATTGCAAATTTCCATGAAAATTGAGGCCTTTTTCTGCCTAAAAATGTGACCGTGTTAAATTTAAGCTCATACAATTGGAGAAGCAATCATGTCATGTGCTTTCAATATTTCACTAAAAGAAATCAACTTACAGTGATTTACATCCCAGTAAGCCTTATTGTATTTAAAAATTTATAAGCAAATATATATATATATATTCATAATCGCTTCTTCATTGATGCAAATAAACTTTAAACTTTGAAAACTATAGTGTCTCTTTCAGTCGCTTTTCATCCCTCCGACATCGTTTCAATAGACCATTAGTTGGATGTGCATTACGTTTGGGAGCAACTTGTTCAAAGGAAACTATTTAGAGGCACCGTTAACCAGATTAGAAACTCATTATTTATTAACTTCCTCTCGAAAGGTTTAGGGTTATCGCAGTTTCATTTATTTTTGTTAATTGCCGAGAGGAACCCCACCCAGTTCGAACCTACAACCGGACAAGGCATGCTTTTCGTTTCGCTATCAAGACGGATGGAAGGTTCGATTACCTACTACCTCCGGACCAAAGGCATCCCTTTTCCAAACCCACCCCTCTGGCATTCTCTGAAGAGTCGATTCCGAAACCCCCTGAAAATCACGCATAAACCCTTTTCCTTTGCCCGGGCAAATAGAGCCCCAGGGAAAGCGGGAACACCTCATTAAGATTAGCATTTAATTACGGAGCTATGAAGATTGATGGGTGGCCGACTCCAGATAATCGTAGCCTCATCCGGAGAGCATTTTACCCGATTAAACAACATCGTTCTACCCTCCCAACACCCCCATTAATTGGAACGTTTGGACCCGCCATCTTGATGGACTTTCATAATGTTCAAATTCTGAAAGAGTTAAGTTTTCACATGGAGAAGGTGGCGTGTGGCAGCTTTTGTAGAAGGGTGGGCTTGCTTGCTTTCGTGGTCGACGCCCACTGTTGGTTTTAGGAATCGGCAGTTTGTTGATGGGGGGATATGTCAAAGGACCAGCCGTCTTAAGGATTTAGGACGGTATTATGGGCGATGGCCGAGCTCTATTTTGACCATTTGCGTGTTGGAACCAACAAACAAAATCAGACGAGATTAGACGCACGTGAATATAATTAGAGTTTGGTTCATTAACAAGCTCCATTAAGAAGGCGTTGTTCGTCTGTAACTATTCTGCTTTTCTCTGTGAGAATGAATAATACTTCATATGTTACTGTGTAAATTTTATTTTGTTTCATACATTCCGCTTGTTTAGAAGTGTTATAATGTCTTAGAATAATTGTTACTTCCTGCAATGATTACATAATTAAATTTCTAGTTTCCTAATTAAGAATAATGATTTACATTTGTAAACTTATGGCATGCACAAAACCTCTCAAATTATGCTTAAATCTGAAAAGACTGGCTTGAAATATTTAATTTTCAGTGATATATAGCGGAATGTAACAATGAATTAGAATTGTTAATATAATACAATTAGTTTACTCAGTTTGAGTCTGGAGAATGTGTAAGTCTGTATGCTTTTTAACATTTTTACTGCTTAATTCTTATTAAAACATTTAAGTAGCTCTTTAGTTATATTCTGGCCATCTGTTTCACAAACTCTTGTTAAATTTTTGTTAATACATTAAGAAATATCATAATATATTCTAGGTCTTTCAGTTTTTTGTGGTGCAAATAAAAGGTTTTAAATATATGTAAATAAATTTTTCCTTCTAACTATGGATATTTTATTGCGATACATATAATCAATTACATACAAAAGTGCTATAATTGTAATTTAATGTGAAACAATATGTAAGAATATAATGAAATAATGCTGGTCAAGAAGAAGAAGAGAATAGCCACAGTAATAAAATAGAAAGTTTGGAGGCTTAAGGCTTTAGATTGTAGTGTTGAATGTAGTTTCAAGACGTGAGCCTTCCTCTTTATTTAATTTTTATATTACTGGACTGAATAAAAAGAGAGAATGCAGCTCTCACATTTTTTGTTTGTTTGTAAAAATGAGAATTAATTTTTGAATTATAAAAACATATAATCCTGCAGTATATATATATAAACAGTTATGTACTTACTTAGTACGTTATTTTAAGAAATTAAGAGTACTAAGATTAAATTGTAAAATATATCGCTAATATCCAAAATTATCAAATCGCAATATACCAACTACTCTATAATCATCGAAAGCAATGGCGACTACAGAATAGCATTTACGGATAAAATTGTGTTCATAAATATTCTTCAAAGAATATGTATGTGATTCGATGTAATTAGTTTAATTAGCATATCGTACCATTACTACGGTACGAGAGCTGTTTTTACTTATAATTATCAACTATTGTAGAAAATAAATATTTTGTTTAACAAATCGAAATCTGTAGTTTTTATTTGGAAAGCATTATCGGAATATATATATTTAATCATAAGAAAAGCTGTTAATTAAATAAATTCTGGTAAGATTTAATCTTTCTACTGCAAAAGCAATTACTTTTAAATTGCAGAGTTCTTGGTCTTATTAAAATTTCACATATGGGCACAGTTTTCACAAGAATTACATAGTTTCTATCTTTTCATTGAAGAAAACTAAAGAGGTTTAAGGCAATCATTTTTTGAGCTATTACTAGAAACATAAGAATCGTAAATTAGTAATGTTACTCTCTTTTTACTATCGATATTTAATTTACTGTTTATGTTAAAGACTTTAAAAATCCATGTACCGAATAGTAAAAGAGCCTTAGTTTGATTTCCAGTTTTAATTTATGGTACAAGTTGTAACGAAATTTGTATTAGTGATGTATATTTCTTCCCATCTTAATTTATATGTACTAAAATAATCTAAGTACTGTTTCAAGTTAAACTATCATAATTTTCTGAGGATTATAAGTTTTCTTTTTGTGCAGATCGCCAGAGGCGACCCTATCACTTCCCTCGCCGCCGAGTTGGCCGTCATCACCCGTACCAAGGCTCTAATGGCAGGGGACATTGTCCACTCTGCGGACATCCTGCACAGGCTGGTTACGGAAATGGGGGAGCGAACTAGAGTGATGGACGATCCCCAGCAGAGGCAGAGAGTGCTACTAGCTCTACTGGAGGTAAGGAAATATCTACTGCTGAGAGTTGGGTGGCTTCCTATACCACTTTATTTTTATCATCTCTTGGTTCATGTGAGCTGTATTGATTAGATGGGTCAAGTAGTTGTGCAAATGAGATTATTTTATACTTTTCTTAGTTGCGATTTTATACATATATACTGGCTGGTATACCCGCTATTCTCACGGGTGAATTGAAAAATTAAACTATACAGATTGTGCAAGATAAAGAAGCTTTTAATTAGTTAATTTTAAGTGAATTGCAAATCAAGCAAACACACACACACACAAAAATCTTTTTGCATACCTCAGCTGAACACGAAATCGATTTGTTAAATTTTAAGCTTGTAGGTCTAATTGCTGATAAAAAGGATTTTTTTTTATTTATAGCTCCCCCGTAACTCCCTTGTGAGTCGATTTTTGAAGACACCTTTCCAAGCTGATCTTTGTTCAGCAAAAGTAACGCATTGTTACAAATTTTGTGTAATGACTTCTTAAAATAGTGTAAATAATTTATATCTGGATGTGTAATACTTTAATAATTCTTTCTGATGATTTCTATTATTTTATGTTAAAATTGTATTATTCGCAAGCAACGCCGTTCCTTACATTATAATGACTATTCATTGGAAACATAGTGAAATGTTGGCGATAGAGACAAGTTGGCATCATTTTTAGCGACCATGTTGGCATCATGAAGATTGATTGAACGGTGCGGAAGTTGATATGCTTTAGCACCACTTGGTGAGGAGCTGCAACAAAGAGGATAACACAAAAACCTTCTCCACAAAAAATACGTATCCATGCCAATTTTCATAGTGATCGGTTGAACGATGGAGTGAAGCGAGGTCATTTATACAAACACCCATATATATATATATATATATATATATATATATATATATATATATTATATATATATATATATATATATATATATATAATTATATATATATATATATATATATATATATGTATAAAGGATTTTTTTTTTCTGTTCCAGATAAAAAGGGTGGTGATTTGAAAAAATTGAATTTTTCCCAATTCAAATTTAAAAAAAAAAGCATTTTTTGGGCTCTTAAAATAATTTGTTGATTTGAGGTTTATTATTCGTTAAATAGGAGAATTTTTGCCTTCATTTTAATCGAGGAAAAATAAAATTCTTTAATAGCTAAATTCGTTAAATAGGGGTTCAGTAAATCGGCATCCGATATAATGATTAATAGTGATTTTAATAAAATATATAATTACATCTAAGAGCTTGAAATATTAAATGCTTGTTCGCAATTAGTATTATTTCTGATTCTATCAAAAACGAATTGAAATATAACTTCAATCACAGCTGATTTGAAACTGAAAATTATTGGGGGAGGGGGAACCCTAGATTTAAAAATTGTCCTTGCACACATGTTTATGTATATGTATATTATGATTTCATGGAAATTAAAACATTTACTGAAATAACTTTTAATTGTTTGCAGTCGTTGAAAAGACGAGGAGACTTCTTGTGGTATTTTAATTGCACATCTTAAACAAATAAATCGACGACACGAAATCTTCAATACAAATACACGCAGACAGTTAGACAGTACACAAAATTATTCTTTGTTCTTTCCGGTGATCTAAGCTTTTATAGTTTTCTCAACCGGAAACTTTTAGAATCATATGATTTCCGTTATTGACTTCTGTGATTGGTCAGAATAATTAAATGATGCAATATTCCGTCATTCTTTTACAATTTTGTTTTTGCAATGTGCCATCGTTGTAGTTTTTGAGGTGATAAAACCAGTGCTTATATTTGAGCTTACTTCGGGCCCTGGACGCAGAAGATCTACAGGCCCCCTTGGCGCTGCAGGACAGAAATTCATAATCAGAAAATCTGGTTAAATCCAGCTTATCCGGGCCCCTGGGCACCCGCCTCAAGCGCCCAATGTATAAACCGGCACTGGATACAGCTGTGGTTAAAATATTTCTCATTTGGCGGGTAAACTAAAATTTAATTTACGCTCGAAGTCATGGAGGGGCTCATGACTTTTTGAATTAAATAAAGTCCCTTGATAGAAAACTTATTACACATACACAACTTATTACATATACACAGTTTATAGGGTCAATGCACAATGTGACTGATAGTTTTGTAATTTTGTAATAAATATTAACGAACATAAGTAAATAAAGGCGGAGTTTTCTATGAATAATAACTAATTAAACTATATTGGCATCAGAAAAATTCATCATAATTGCTAATCAGTTTGAACAATTTTTAGAATTTTTTTTTTTTGGTTTCTTATACGTTTTTTACTGTTCCATTGTGGTAATTATCATCAATATTTCACAAAATAGACAGTATAAATCATATTTGCTTCAATATTCTGTAATGTTTATGAAAAAAATTAATCAATTAAAAAAAAAAAAGTAAAAACTTAAATTTTGGTGAAATTGATTTTTTTCTGTACTTTTTAAAAAAATTGTTGACGATTTTGTAAATATTTTAATATTGCGGATCTACGATCTGTCATGACATAAAAAAGCCAAATCCTTTTCAAAGATATATATATATCTTCCAGACAAAACGGAGATTATAGTTACACTGTTTCTTAAAACTCTTTTATTGTTCGAAACCCTTTTAAATTTTCAGAACCTATCTAATGACGTGAAGAAAGTACAAAGACCAAAATACAGTGATTTATAATTGATACCCTAACATGATTAAAAAGAAAGAAAAAAAAAGAAGAGGGGGGGGGGGATAAAAACTCAGTTACTGCGTGAGCGTTAATGGGCACCGTTTAGCTATTCATTTACCTTTTAAAAAGTGAATGCCTCTTTATTCAATGCTTCTGTTTTTTTTCCCTCAATGTTTTAACAATTACACTTTTGAAATTAAGTCGTGCTAAAGGGCGTAAAAAAAAATCGATAGTACCAACTTAAGAGATGGGGGAAAAAAGGGAAAAAAAATCTGCTTTTGTTTTTAAGAAATTTAATATATTCTTTCTTTCCCCCCTTTTCTTCTTTTTCTCAATATCTAATTAAAAACGTTACATCCTCTTTTTTTTAACACAGGAAGAGACGCCCGAGGTATTAAAACATTTTAACATAGAAGACCCTTAAAACAATTTACACCTGTTCTAAACATTCGGTCTTCATTGTTCGGCTTAGTAAGGAAAAGTTCCATTCTCAGGGATGCAGCAGGTGTGGGTTGTGACCCTTATCACAAAGACGGATGATCTAATTATTCCTGATTAATTTTCACCCGCATAGGTTTAATTAGTTTTAATTATACAAGTTCTCTCAATCGAGAAATATTGATCATTAATGCTATTATATGAAATCGAAGTGGTGTGACGAAATGCTATTAAAGGATAGGGTAGGCTGGATTTATAGAGGTGGTTGGTTAAATTTGTTAATTAAAAACTAGTTTCGAGCGATAATTGCCCAATATTGGGTTTAAGTTAAATGCGAGGATGCCGTTTAGCTTAGTGGTGAGGTATAATGTGTAGTGGTATTACTATGCAGTGTAAATTAACTTTCTCCATTGTGAGCTTTATTAAAAAAATCGATTTCAGTTATCTTTCCGTTTTTGAAAAAAATATGCTTTGTTAAGCTTTGGGGTATTTAAATGGTTATTTTTTCAAAGTGGTAGATGCTTAAGGTTCACCACTAGTTATCGGTTCTGCTAAATACTATGAGGATATTAACTTTACGAAACTTAACAAAGCGTTTTTAATGTTCAGTTGGAGATTTCAACAATAGGCGCAAAATATTTTATTTATTTCGTTATTTTTAAATTTTTTTTTTGTTTTAATTAAAAAAAAATGTTTTGTAATGTGTAGAATAGTTTTCATATTGTATTTTGAATATCGAAATTGCGGAAGTTATTTCATGTTGGATGTAATTAACAAGCATATTAGTTTTGTTTTTTTAAATTACTTAAAATAAAATTTCATTAGTAAGAGTACGCAACGAGATTTGATTATGAAAGTTTATTTTATTTATTGTTGAAATTAGTTACAAGGGATACTTCCAGTAGTTCTTTCATTTTAGAATTTTGAACCCTTTCGTTAGATTGCAGAGCTTGTTTAAGTGTTATTTATTATGAGTAATAAATCTGGTGTACAATATATATCTCCATACGTCTATTCAAGAGAACAAAAGTTTTTAAACATATTTTTTTATCTGAATTCATAAGGCATCTTCTTAAAAAGACGAATTCTTAAATCCCCCCCCCCCTACAGACCAATCATAGTAAAATTAAGTGCAGATGGAGTAATGTGGTAGGATCTGTTATCTCTGTATAAAAAACTATGCAAAAAAGTTCTTTATCGATTTGATAATTTATACAGTTAGGTGTTTGACAAAAATAGTGCCGTAAATTTTTGAAGTTATTTCTTTTAAATTCAGTAGGGCAAGGAGCAATAATTAAGTGCAAAATGCCTTCAAGACATCATTTAAGTGATTACGATCATGCACGAGCAATTGGGCGACATGAAGCTGATCTAAATATCACTACTGTGGCCATAGAAATGAAGGTGTCAAAAAATATATCGCGATTAGAAAAAGCATCGGAAGGTGAAAAAATGTTATTTCAAAGCATTCCTGTTGCTGTGGAAGAAACTCAAACCTCAAGAGGATCGTAATTAGCCTATGACGAAAAGGAACAGGCATACCATTCCTAATAAGACAGCTGCAGACTTTGCAATCGCTACAGGTACAAATGTACCAGTCAGAATTACAAGACGACTAAACGAGTTTATATGCACGGAAGTCTGTTCAATGCACCCCACTTTAGCTACGTCATCATTGAGAAAGATTGTTATTTTTTGTTGGGAACAAATTGGTTGGGGTCAGCAACAGTGGTTTAAAGTGATATTTTAGGAGTAATCCCGTTTCACTGTGGTAAGTTGTAATGCCTGCCGGTTCCTGCTTTCCTCTGAAACCCCTTGCCAACCCTCAGACCCGGCTAGGTGTGTGGGAGAAACTGAATAATCAGCAGACATGATTTACTCTAATTATTTTATTGTCACCGAAATATCAAGCAGACACATTAACAATCTAATTAAGATAACAGATCAGACAGTGGAGCGCGGAGGTGAGACTCAATAGCCTGGGAATAATAATACGGACCCTCAACTGATTCCACGCTAGCTTAAACACACTATGTCGCACCCTAATAAGCTAGCTTCTATTTAAATAAGGATCACGATACCTGCACTTTTATGAAGTCACGTCCTACTCTTGAACCTTGAAGGCAATCCTTATCTGGATTTAATCACCGTTGATTGATCCACTCTCAGTAATCTTCCATTGATAAACTCCAAATGCACTTAATCATTCCACGATCCTTCACTCTCCAACTAACCTTCTCAAACTAACTTGCCAACTAACTTCTCAAACTAATTCGACAACAACTCCTCAAACTCGCGAATACAGAATTTATATAATATACTTAATTTGCATAATCACGCTTTCCTTAATCGGCGAAAGTTGGTTGAAATAAATATTTTTCTTAAAAAGTCCTGAAGGGTTTAGTAGAGCCGCGTATAGATCCGTCACAAAGTGAATCTGGTCATCAGTTAGTGTGGAGAGAGAGGGAAACATGTTGCGCAGCACATAATGTACTGGATCGTCATCGTTATGACCATTGGTGAAGGTGTAGGCAGGCATTGTGCGTCATAGCATAACACTGTTTCATCTCTTTGAGGGAGGTAACGTAACATCGCAGCGGTATTGTAAAGGGATTATTCTGGATCATGGCGGCCTTTTTAGGCATGTTTTAGGCCCTGACTTTCTGTTTATGGACAACAATGCATGTTCACACAGGACTTCTGAAGTGCAGGGCACACTAGAAAGTGAAAATATTGAATGTGTAACATAGTCTGCTTACTACCCTGATCTAAATCCTATGGACCACAGGGGGCAAACTATAATAGATCAACGTGCCATTTTTTCTAAAGAAATGTTTAATGAGGTAATAGACGTGCCGTCAGATAATTTTGACTTGTGGTTATTGGGAACTCTTTATTTACTACGAAAAAATACAATTTGTACTGTATAGTAGTAAATGTTTTAGCTATACGTGTAATTCAAATTAAAGGAACATTAGTGTGACTTTTGTTGTTGCAGATTAGATGATAAATAACTCATATTAGGATTGTAAGATGCTACTTATAGCAGAATGTGTACGAAATTGGAATCATCTACCAAACGGCTTCTAAGCTAATCTTTAATGTTATTCATCTCTAAAAATAATGACTCTCAGGCATAGGTAAATGAAAATATGGTAAAAATAGAATGAGCCAGCTTCTTCAAACAGTTAAATGTGTTTGGAATCCGTTTTACAGACGATGTTCTACATACAACTTTCCAGAACATAAAACACACTGCTTTGTCGCCTTTACTAATCATGTCATATTTCTCGGTCAACCAAGCTTGAAACTCTCTGTTACATTAACTATTTTGCACTTATTGTTTTTTTGCTTAATTTGCCATTTTAAATAACGGTTAAAAATCGTAAATATAACATAAATTAACTTAAAATGCAGTAGTGTCAACCAAATTTTCTAGGCTATGCGTAGACAAACTTCGCATCATTAACATTTGCAATCCACGATGTAACTGAGTCAAGACAAACGAGTATGCTCCCCTCGGCATGGAGAACCACTAACTCACGTTTAAACCTAATAGTTCATTATGAACTTTGTTATTTTGAACTAAAATCAAAATCGTTTTGATCGGTGGCGTGCCGAAAACGTTGTCGCGTCCCATTGATTCGCCATTCCTGCTATAGACCCTGGAGAGTGAAATGGACAATAGCTCTCAAAGACTCCTAAATGGTTTAGTAAGCAGCATACATAACATGCAGAAGGTGCATTAGTGTCTAAGCATATCCAACACCTTACGGAGTTACTCATTCTGACCGGAAGGCTCATTTTTCATGGCTGTTTAAAAACGCTCCAGATAACATCTTTTTGGCTTTTCAGTTTTTTTCTTTCTGCATGCGGGGGAATGTACACCATTTTTCATAATAAAGAATGCACAGTGTAAAAAAAACAATATAAGTTTAAAATTTCATTTCTTCAATCATTGCATGTTGTGAATTATTCAAAAAAAATGCGACTGTTTCTTAGAAATTGCCACATATGTACCAGTGAATGCAGAAAAACATTTTGTTACAAATTTATTGTTACTTGGTTACTCTTCACTATATAAAACCACGTCACATTTCCAATTCAAGTTCTTCTTTCTTTCCTCACATTTATAAATTTTCCCGAAAACATCAGCAATTGTTAAGGCTGCAGAAAATACAGGAAAATGATCGGGGAAAAAACTCGAGACCCCAAATTAACCCAAAGGATATGTTACTGGAAATGACATGTTTCGCGAATCGCGACAAAATCAATCCAACCAAAAACTCCATTTACTGTTTCTGCCAGCGCTTTTCCTCTAGGGCATCAGGTGTTGGGGCTGAATTCATGCAAGCCGCCCTATCCCTTTCCTTCCTTCGGTCGGTTGGTTTCGTCTTGACAGCACTGGGGCTGCTCCCCGCTGTCATTGACAGGGGCTTTCTAAGAAAACGAAAAGATCCCATCCTTTATTTTCTATTTGCTTTTAATTTGATGCCGGGGACAATAGAGGCCGTACATTCTATATTGTTCATTGCGTTGGAGGAGAGGTAGGAGGTTATATTCGATCAGATCTCTCTCTTTCCTCTTTTTTTTAATCTCTTATATCGTATTCTTCTTTCCATTGCCGCAGTGGTTAAGCGAAGAATTTTTCCGGAAATAGTTTTGGATTAAGTGCTGCATGAAATCACCCGCCTTGACGTTTAGAGATAAATTTTAATAGTTTCCTCCAAGAGGTATTCCTGTGCAATGACACAGAGTTTCAACGAATGTGTGCAGATCTTAATTTTTTTTAAAAATGCGCTTTTTTCCCCCTCTGTTAGTTTTTTTTAGATTTCTTGTCTTTCATTATTTTTTTGAAAGAAATCTTAAAATTATTGACAATTTTTAAAGTTTTAAATTTAAAATTTATAAAGTTATTATATTTGTAAATTTTAATTGTTTTTTTCCTGTTTCATTTATGCTGTCTTGCTTGAAAAATGTAATAAAAATAAATGTAGTTTTTTGTTTTAGTTACAAAGTTTTTTTTTTCATGTTTCGTGTAGGATTAATAATTACATTCTGGATTTTTTGATGATTCTCCTGTGAATTGAACGCAATTAGTAAACATTTACACATCTTTGGTAATCACTTGGTTTAATAAAATGAAAAAAAAGTTTTCTGTGTGTGTTATGGCTCATAAATTATATTTTCTTTAATCATATATCATTTTTTTGGTTTATATTCTGTTCCAATTTTTTCTTATGGACCCTACCGAATTCGTAAAGGGGAGAGGGTGGTATGATCAAACTGGTTTAACCCCACTTATGCGGTTCTATGTCCGAAATGGCTTTCTGACACTCTCGCTAGGCTTCTTTTTCAATTTTTGTTTCATTCTATTACTTTCCTTTTTTAAAATTTTTTTATTGTATTTTCTTGTTATTATTTCATCTTGTATATATATATATATATATAACTTTTAGTAACATCTAAATCTAAATTTGTTTTTATGTTATTATTAATATTATTATTATTATAAACTGATTAGAAGTACTCTTTTAATAATATCATTTGAGCATTTGCTTAAAAATTTTAATAATGCGCTTTATTCGCAACTTTTATGTACATTCCAGCTTTTACCTTTAAATTCTTTACTAATATTCATAACTGTAGATGTTTCCCTTTTGGTATCTATGCAAAAGTATATATACTTTTCCAATGTATAAAAAATGTACCGGGACCGAAATAAATAATTTTCCCTTCAATCATTTTCAAATATTAATGACGAAACTTTAACATATCAATACAGTTTATAATTTTGAATACAGTTTATATTAATTCTCGGTTTTCAATTTTGCATTCTTGAAAACTATTGAACTATCTCTCTCTACAGGCTTGACATTAATTTTACCGCAATCAATACTGATTACGAATGTTTCCATTTTGTCAATTTTCTGTGAGATACATTTACTTTTGAAAAAACATAAACCTTAATACTTTAATCAAAAACAATTTTGTCAATCTCCTAACGACATTACGATCTCTATTTTGTGGCAAAGCGCCAAAAGAGTGTTTTCTGCACTTTTTGATGCAATAACACCACTATCTTCCCCACCCAAAAAAAAGCCCCTCATTAATTTCCCTTAATGAAAGTATGTAATATATCCGCTGCTTGCTTACACTTCGATAAGTTGTGCCAGGTTTCAAACTACCCTCCCTTTTGATCAGCTCTCATTTTATTATTGTTATTTTTTTTCAATTATTATTTTTCATTATTTTTTCTTATATCTTCGAGCATGTACTGATATTGATTTCTTATCAGAAACTCGTAATTAAGCGAAAAAGGACGAGGAATCAAAGTAATGTTTTTGTAGCTCGTATTTTTTTTTATCCCACCGAAAAGAAGAAAAATTAAGATTCAGGCTTTGATGAATTTCCTCATCGCTTAATGTATCCCTCTTTTTCGCTCAACGAGCTTCTTCTGTTCGAAATTTTGAGCCACTTTTTTCGATGAGAGAAATTCTGTATATAAAAAAAGAAAGATGTGGTTGTTCTTCTGCAGGTTTTTGCTTTTCGGTCAAATTTAGCGTTAATAATTTGATAAAGTCTGATTCTTTCCACATAATTAAGCTGTGGAGTATTTGAATTATGAAAATATTTGATGAAGTAACTAGTATTACTCCGCTGGAAGTTAGAATGGCGTGTGAGATAAGATTAAAAAGATACTTAAGATTCAAAGCTCGATAATGTATGCATCAACCTTTTCATTCATAAAGGTTTCTTATACATAGTATAAACTAGAGTAACAGTGTATTAACTACTTTTTAAATATAATCTAAAGTTTTTTTTTTCTGGACTCTTTTAAAAGGTTAATGTGAAAAATGTAAAAATGACTGTTTTTTGGGGGGTTGGGGGAATTGCAATAATTTTGAAAGGGCAAAAATTCATAACTTTACAAATTATGAATTTATACAGGGTATTAAAAATTTTTTTAATAAAAAGTAGGTGTAAATCTCAATGAAAATTAAACAGAAAAATTGCCTGAAGGAAAAAAAAAAAATTCAAACATAAATTTAAAGATAGTTACGTTAACGTCGCTTTATAAAGCAACACGAGAGCTATTGGCAACAGACCCCGTAATTTTGAACCTCCTTCGGCGTCAGGAGAGGGGATGTCAGTTCTGGTGTTGTCCTTTCTACTTGACGGAGGTTCAAAACTACGAAAAAAAAAAAACTACTACCACGCCAACGGAAAGACATTGAACCTTTACAGATTCAACGTACATCTGCCCGGCGGGTTTTCATTGGCACCAGGACTCGAACCCGATGATTGTCCGACCATGAGTTCGTGACTATAACTACTAATCTACCGCGGTCATATGTAAATTAGTAAAATAATATGAATATGATTTATAATTTTTAATTACTTAAATTTTTTTCTTTCGAAAATAACTTTTAGTTTTGATTATTGTAATTTACTTCACACACTCACATTTCTATTTCTCTCTTACACACTTCTCTCCCACCCAGATTCTTTTCCCTCTCACATACAATCCTATCTTTTGTCTCCCATACTCTCTCCTACACTCTCTCTCACACACACTCTCCTACACTCTCTCACACACACTCCTACACTCTCTCACACACACTCCTACACTCTCTCTCACACACACTCTCTACACTCTCACCACACACTCTCCTACACTCCCTCTCACACACACTCCTACACTCTCTCCCACACACTCTCCTACTCTCTCACACATTCTCACACACACTCTCCTACACTCTTTCACATACATTCCCTTTCTCACATACGTTCTCTTTCTCACACACGCCTCTCTCTCTCACATACACGCACTCTCTCTCACACACACTCTCTCACACAAACACTCTCACACACGCACTCTCTCTCTCACACACACTCTCTCTCACATACACTCTCTCTCATATACATTCTCACACACTCTTTCTCTCATACACTCTCTCTCATACACCCTCACACACTCTCACACAAACGCTCTCACACACATTCTCTTTTACACACACTCATACACACACACATTCTCTTTCTCTCTCGCGCACACACATTATCTTTCTCGCACACTTCTTTCTTGCATACACACACTTCTTTCTCACATACTACGCACACTTCTCTTTTTCTCTTATACACTTTCTTTCTTTCACGCACTGTCTTTCTCATATGCACATATACTCTCAATCTCTCTCACACACATTCATACATGCATATACTTTTTATACACACACGTTCTTTGAATAACATATTAGTTAAGCAATATAAAACATACGAGCCAGTAATGTCTAACTTATTTTCTAGTAATTGTACAAAATTGTTTAATTTAAATATTTCCGAAAAAAAATAAATAAAAGGAACATTTTGCTTTGCATTGTCTTTGATACTTTGAATCTTAAGTCTTAAGGGAGACAATACGATCCTCTGGGATTAATGCGCCCCGTCTATTCTTTATAAAGTTTTGCAAATAAAACATGATTAAATTCTTTTGAATTATTCATGCAGCAAAGTGACACCCTACTTTGCATTAAATGCTGATAAAATATTCATTGAGAAGCTTCTAAAAATCAAAATTTTCTAACTTTTATCCCGCTATTGAGCGTAAATGTTTTCAAATTAAATAGTGGACTGAACATTTTTGTTAAGGCCGATCTTTTTCTTTTAAAACCGCGACTCATTATTTTTATTATTATCGGTTTAAGATATGCAGAGGTGAATATTATGTTTGGAATTTGCAATTATATTGGAACTTACTTATTTATTGAATATCTTAAGCCCTTTTTCCTTATTAGAGATTTTAATATTTTTCGGATATTCTCTGTTGGCTCTGTATTCTTTGGTGTAAACAGAGCTCCTCTAAAGATTGAGATTACGCTTTTCGAGTTTTAATTAAAATATATTCTTAAGTATATTTATTTTATTTTTCATTGGCTGTAGAGAAAAAAAACTCTTGGAGCCTTTAGTAGAGAGTTTTTGTGTATTTGTTGTCTATGTTATCTCTTCTCTATAGAATCATGATTTATATAATATCAGGAGAGTAATCCCTGTCTGTTTAGTTATTTATTTGAAAACATTATTTTCCAGTTTAAACAAAAGGTGACTGGTTGGAGATTAAGACCTTTCATGCTATAATCCACGATATTATCAATAAACAATATAAGACTGGAAATAGTTAATTCTTTTTAACTGAGAGGATTAGGGGAAAAAGGATATTTTATAGATCAGTGTGTATTTTTTGAAGACAAAACCTCGTACTTTTCTTTTGTTTGTTGTCTATGTTACTTCTGATAATATTGACTAGATAATGCTAAACGTTTCTTTTTTATAATGTTTGTGAATAAAATGCGTACGTTTTTAAGTTGTGTAAGAGTTTAGGAAAAAAAATATGTGCTCCAGATGAAATTTGTTTTACTATTTATGTACAAAGTTTTTCGTTTTTGTTATTTTGATTTTCAATGATTTTTAACTAATATAAATATTTTTGTTATATCTATTGACTTAAACTGTAATGTTTGTTTAAAAAGAGAGCCACAGACTTCAAGGAATTAATTCTTAAGCTCTATTATAGAAATATTTTTTTTTAAAATTATTAATTTGTGATGAATTCTTTCTTTTTTAAAAAAAAAAAAATTCGGGGCCACAGAAATTATTAGACATTGAATAAAAAAAAAAAAAAAAAAACATGCTGTATTCTTATTTGTTAGTCATGTCTTGTTAAATTTTATTGAATTCTTGTACTTCAAAATAAATTTCCTAAAAAGCTATATAATGGAAATCACCATTGTAATTATTATTTGTGTTACTTTTGGAAAAATAACATTTTACAATATTCGAAATAAAACTTATTGATGTATCTTAACTGCTTTGATGTTGAAACTATATATAGTTTAATTGAGTTTATATCCTTAAATAAATTAAAATAGTATAAAAAGAAACACTCGGTGCTTGCACACGCACATACATACACACAAGCTGTTGAAATTTTGGGCAAATATTGCGTACCTTTTGAAATATGAATTTTTATATCTCATTATTATTTATTATTTTTCTCATTTGATTTTACTAAATTGATCAAAGATATTTTTTTGTAAATTGTGTTAATATACATACTAATGAGTTTTCTATTTATAAAATTTTAATATCGTTTATCCGGATTCGTGTATATTATGTGGTAAATTCTAAGAATTAGAGCTTCACAAAAGTATAAATGTTTTTAAAAGGTTACGAATTATTTGCATTAATGACTCATTTCCCCCCTTGTTATCTTTCAGTCTGTCTTGGCTGTGAGTAGTAATCTACTGGATGATAGTCAAAGGCTACCTTGGCAGGATCTTAATCGTGAGCAGCAACAGAAATCTGCCGCTGCCCTATTACGCAGCCAAGAAAAAAGTGGCTGGCTCCTGGCCGAGTCCCATCATTCCAGATATAGTCTCAGAAGTGGACAACCCCATGTTTGTAAGTGGTTATACATATACCTTTTCATATTTTGTAAAAAGTATATTTTATACACTTGTAAAAATACAAATTAGTATATTTATAACCTGCACTCAAAGATTAGTACAGCGGCTAGCTTAAATAACTTCTTTAGTGGCACATTCTAATTATAAGCACAGTTATAATTACATAAAAAGATTAATATATAAAAGCTAAGAAGGGTTTACGCGGATGGACGGTGGCATGTTTTTTCTTCCCCGAGATGGCAAACTGACTGGTCAAGTGTCCACACGGCCAGAAGAGGGCACTCTATTATCCTTTTTACCATTCGTTACATTCTCGAATTATTTGATTCACTACTAGAGAATCTGAAAATTGTATTTGTTTTAAAATATTTGCATAGCAGAAGGAATAGAAGTGTAATATTAAATTATAATCGTGGAAATATTAAACTCAATTAGCTATCGCGGAACATGGTCAAAAATTTATTTAATTCCTCCATTCTTTTTTAATTTAGTTAAGCATGAAAATGAATTATTTTCATTTATACCTCAAGACAACACCAATTGATTCTTCTTATTTTGTTAACAAAAAACAGTAAAAAATAAATTATTGAATTAATACTTAGTATTAATTAGTAATAGAAATTGTTAATTACAAGTACATAATTAAATTTTACGTTAAATATATATAGGATTATCATCAATCGGAAAAAAAATAAAGGGCTTTGGGGGGGGGGGTGTTCGGACTCCCGGGACACCCCATTGTGTGCGCCACTGTGTCTGTGTATTAAGAGATAATTTTTAAACAATATATTCAAAGAAAAGGTTATATAAATCCTTTTAAATAAAATTATAACATAATCCTTGCAAAAAAAGGAACAATTTAAAAAAAATGGTGCTTCGTTCACATTTTTTAATATATGGCAGCGGAAATTCCTACTATAAAATTAGGGTTATGTAATGCCTGTCAGTAGCTATAAAAAACCAAACCAGTTAGCTCGTTTAAACGCCTCGACAATTTCTCATTATTCTTTAGGGCCATTTTTTTCTCTCCAAATCTTTTATTGACATGGTACGTGTGCGTAGATCTATTGTTGACGGACATTTCACGCGAAATTTGATGGATTTGCTCTTGGAGATTTTGCTCCGTCCGAGACACATTGACGCGTGCAACTTTTTTTCCCTAGTCCTTGTCTTTTATTTCGGCTCCTTGATTTACGATGTACGCTTGACAAGATTGATTTTTCTCCAGCATCTTTTTCTTCTTTTTACATATTTTTTTTGCTGCTATTAGTTAATATACTTTTCGGAGTTTTTTCCTCTTTCTTATTTTCTTAATTCTGAATTTGCTGCTCTTGTATTGTTTGCCGACAAGAGGAAATCGATCTTAAGTTATAGTTTGCTTTTTATAGTACTCTGTGTCAAGAGCGTTGATAGATAACTCTGATAAATAAATTAGGTTGTATTATATATACATCTCGGCAATGAAAGATTGTTATAAATTGGATTTTCTCGTATGAAAGGTTTGAGAGATTGTGGGTTTATTTTTATCCATACGTTTTTTTTTGGGAGGAACGATAAAGTTATTTTTTACATCGAATATGTACTTTTTATATCAAAACTAGCTAATCACTGCAAAATCATAAACGATGTTTGTGCTTTTTTTTAAAAACGTTTTTGTTCATAAGATATCAAGTGAAATTATTTGTTACTTCTTAATGAGAAATATTTTGATAAATAGTTGTTTTTTCCATAAAAATAAATTGCGATTAAAATTAATTAATATTATTAAAAATTGCATTTTTTAAAAAGAAAATTAGTTCATGAAACGAGATTTTTTTGTTTACACTAGTTAAAGTAGCGTATGATTTTATTTGATTTAATTTACGTCTTATTAAGATTACTGGCGACGAAACCACGGCTGTTTGACCCCTCTTCAAATTCTATATAACGCCAACGGACTTGGGGCTTCCACACACATTTAACAAACACTTCGACACATTTCAACCCTTCTACATGGCAGTTCTTCAGTGGTTAATGATGTACACAAGGGGGGGGGGAGGGCTCAAACCCCGTAAACCAGTAGATTTAAAATTTTTGTCATAGAGAATATCCCTCATCATTTTCTACTACGTGTATTTTAGAATGTAATTCCACCTTCTCTACGAGAGTAGTTTGTATACGTCACTGTCAATGGTGCTAGGTTTTAACCCCAGGACCACTCAACTACCACGCTAAATATATATATATATATATATATATATATCCGGGGCCAACCCGCGGCATATGTGCCACAGTGTGGAACGGTGGAGTTGTAGCTTTCATCCTCAATATGGTTTAGTAATAGACTTCATAGTTTTATGATATACCCTGATTTAAACATATTATTTATATTTACCTATCCTGTGTATGTTACATTTTATGAGCCTAATCCTAATCTTAAAATGCAAAATATATATTAATTTTAAGTGAAATTATTGAACGAATATTTGAGTATGACTTTTGAATTTTTTAAATTTTGGATTCAGCTACAAAAATAAGTTTATTTTGCATTAAATTAACATTCAGTGTTCAATAGATTGAAAGAACTCTGTATTGGATGTTCTTTCAAACAAATTTGTAATAATGATAATAAAACTTGACAAACGAATGTATTTTTTTCATTGCAGTGGCCGCTGTACATGTTGTAGAATCTTGGGACATATCAGATGTGGTGTTGCCACCTCCTCTCGATACTACTTGGTGGCGAGTTGATGACAGATTGCTTGTACCAGCACCTGCTTTATTAGCTACTGCAAAGCAAGGTTTGTAAATTTTCTTTAAAACTATTTTTGAAATATAGATTTTGTTTGTGAACGCATAGTTTACTTTTGATCAATAATTAGATAATTGTATATAATGCTCGGAAAATATTATTACAGTATTAAGAGTACTGAATGACCATTTATTATGACCACCCTGTCAACATCTCTTTGGGCCACTTTTTGCATTTAGTATTCGATGATATGCTGTTGACCTTGCGAGGGGTGTTTATTTGATCCACCGACCTACCCGTTCGCAGCTACGCCGTGCATGCCTTAGACGACTGAAACGAAAGGAATCCCTTTTCGGGCCAGTCGTTAAGGGCTTTTATTCCTGTGTTGTTTGCGACATTGCAGAAAGAGGCACCGCTGCAAGTACAACAGCCTTAGTTCTTCTTGGCGACGAAATGTTGATAGGTCGTTTGTAAAACCTCCAAGTTCAATCCTTCGAAATACCATCACTATGAAAAATGTTGAACACATGTGGAAATTGTCCATTGTTATTAAAATGAAACATCAGAATTACTGGATGTACTTAGTCAACAACGATATTTAGGTATAATGCCTTATTCAGACGTTTGTGCACACTGAATAAAGAGCCAACAGCGCATTGTTTCCGTTAGCTTGAAGGGTTGTAGCAATGCATTTTAGAGTTCATGCTTTGTCGTTGTTGCATCCAAATTCTAATCCCAATTACCCATTTGCACGCTGTAACTTAAAACAGAATTTATCAGACCATATTATTTTCCTTTCACTCGGCCAATTTCTATTTGAGACGTTTCATCTTGTTTGCCATACGCACCAATGGTGTTTGCAATGACCCTTAGCTTCCTCAGGTGGCTGCAGTAATCAAGTGCTAATGGTCACGAACTCGTGGTCGGCTAGTCGTTAGTTCGAGTCCTGGTACCACTGAAGACTTATCGTGTAGTGGACCTGAAGCATGTTAAATTTGTCTTGACTCAAAGTCCTCACGTTGGTGTTTGGAAAGCGGAGTGCCAGATCAAGGGTCGTCCTCGTCACTTGACGGTGGTTCAAAATTACTTTGGTTTAGAGTGACACATTGAGTAAAAATCAAATTATTGGTTTCCATAGCCCATAAAATACACAGTGCAGTGAAAATTGTACTCAGAGATGCTATGAAATGATCTTTGAATAAGATATGCTGTTGCACCATTACCAGTTTGATTTCTTTAACAATACAGGAGATTCTCTCTTAGCACTAGGTGACGATCATAATATGCCCTTTCAGATTTAGTCATTTGTCAGACATTACAGTCTTGATACAGAATATATATGGTATGACGGTTTCGCTAACACCATGATCTATTCATCCGAGCCTTAACAATAATCTCACGTTCAAAGTCCGTCACATTACATTCCCTCTCCCCCCATATATTCACAAAGTATTCATCTATGCTACTGTAACAGAAGCTTAGCTTTCACTATGTAATTTTAACTCAGTCCTCTAGCGGCAACACGTGATGCAATAGCTCATTTGCATAAAACTGTTTGGTGGTCATAATGAAATGGCCATTCATTGCATACATATGTTACGTTTAGGAATTGTTGTTTATATTATCAACACAAATTTGTCAGAATATCAGCTTCGTTTTAAAATATATAAATTTAGATATTTGATAATTTTTTTATAACTTTCATTCCTACTTTCTGCAATTGTATTTATAAGTAATTCTATCTGTAAGAAAGAGTATAATGTTCTTCGGTACGGTTTGCATACAACTGATTTGCAAATTTTATAAGGCAACTTTTCAAATCTGAAGTGTTTATTTATCTTCTTAATTAAAATTAATAGTCATGAGCAGTGGTGCACATAAGGGGAAGGGGTTCACGAATCCAGCCCCCAAACTCTTAATCCCCCCCGATTGATCATAATCATATGTAACGTAAAATTTAATTAAGATGACTAATTAACATGATTAATAATTCATTTTATTAATCATGAATATTTTTAATAATAATGTTTTCTCATTTCTTTACTTGTTATTTTTATTATAAGCAAATCAAATTCATTTATCCTTTCAAATTAATCTATGTACATATATTTTTTATGATTAATTTACTAAGGTAATTAGGTTCTTTAATTTTCTTTTTTTAAAAACAGAACCATAAACCGAATTATCTTAAAATTTCAAGATATAACCAACCCCAAAAGCGCACGCATTAATATATTTTTGTTAAATGATTTATTTATCATGGGGGCTGAAAAATCTTAAAATAATTTTTTTGTTGTAAATTATGTTTTGAAGAAACTAAATTCTAAGTAATTTTTGCATTCTCAAAATATAATTAAAGAACATATTTTATAGATTTTTTTCTTTTATTTTCATAATTGCGTATGTTTATTTCACATAAAATTTTTTCTTTGAAAATATTCCTTTACCATTATCGATATTTGGAAACAATTTAGTGCTGAGCAGATTTTCTTTACTCCATATTTGCTCTTCTTCAGCGAAAATGCCATTAACATAATTCTTTCTACAATAAACTTAATTATACTAAATAATATGATTGAAAAAGATGCAAATAGATAACCTCATAGAACATTACACAGAAAATAATTACAGCTCTTGTAACTCAAAAATATGAATCTACTGAAATCTAAAGAAAGAAAAAGGAGGTCTTCAAAAAGTCAGAATGTTGTTTCCGTTAAAAGCATCCATTACTTATTTATTTTCTTTTGAAGAATGGCAACACAAAAAGAGCCAAAATCTCATTCACACAAGTGTTCCAAGTACGCGGCTGGAAAAAGGCAAAACACAAAGAGTATGACACTCATATAGATATATTCACGCCTAGTTTGTTGTCGTTTGATGAGTGGGGACTTCGATGATCTTTGGGAAATGTGCCAAGTCTCTTTGGTGTCTGGTAATTGAGAAAGAGAGAAATCCTCATCTGGCTGCATCGGCCATAAATATGTTTACAGCTTTTTCGCTTATGGATTCTTGCATTTACCACAGCAGAAAAAAAGTACTTATAAATAACACGCATAAAAAAGGTGTTCTTGTAATGGCTTTGGGTTCTTAAATGATTTTAGGTTTCTCCAGACGTCCCATGTTAAAAGTCTCACATCGTAAAAATGTATCAGTGTTTATTACGTTCGCAGTAGATTGAAATGTTTTTACAGTGTAAAGGGAGAGAAAAAAATGCAGCCAAATGGCGAAGGATATCTGATTGGATTTGCGCCAACCAGACATTGTCGTTAATCTGATATGAGCATGATTTATATCTTGCAAAAATTTGTTTTTTAACTCTTAGAGTCGGATAAAAACTTTCACCAGCCGCTCATTTTAAAAGTACTCTCTTTTTATATATGTATTTCTTTTGGTTGTGGAATCACATCTATTTTACAAATTCGAATTTAATGGCTTTCTCGAATGGATTTTTAGAACATTCGATTTTTTTTATGGGAGCATCTACATTTCGATTGAAAATAAAACTAAAAAAATACACTCTTCAGTGTATTAAAAGGCAATTACTTGTTCATTAAAAATAGTTACATGAAGAGATAATAGTTACATATTTTTTTTGCACCACAGCAAACATCTTTCATTAATATTCTTCGACTTTTATGATTAACTATTCAAATTATGCAATGAGAAATCATTCCTTTTTTAATTTCATTCTTTTTTAAAACATAAAATATCGCGATTAGGACATTCTAATTATGCTGTCAAATTTTATTCGAAGAGCTCTTTTTTTTGAAAAATGTTATTTTGGAATTAATAAGAATGATTAATATTTAAAGGATAAAAATTTTTTTATTTTTATGCTCAATCATTTCCTCCAAACCTGAAACTTATTAAAATAATTTTTATCGCTCGATTAAAATACTTTATATGAGGATAAGGCTGAATGTTTGACATAATTTTTTAAATACCAGTACGAAAGTAAGAATAAGTACAATTTTGATCAATGGCATAGGTTTTATACATCACTTTTTTTTGGAAAAGAAGAAAGCGAAATGTTCCTTTAAATTAGTAATGATTGAGCACAAGTGTTTTATTTTTATTAGGTTACACATTTTTTGGTTAAATTCATATCAAGAAATGAGCATTGTAGTTTAAATACATAATGTAAGGATGTGTTCATTTTTATGAATTGAAATAGTGTAGTAGGGGAAATAGAATATGAACATAAATGAAACCATCGTTTGTTTAGATATTTTTAAAATCAAGCGAGGGAAATTCTGCATCCTTTCCGCTCAAGTGTCAAAACACGAAGAGAAAAATTTATGCCTTTCTACATTCAAAAGTAAGGAAAAATAGGGAAAGATTTAACAGAAAAAAATATAATCAATGTTCAAGTGAAGGGGAATTGGTTATTTTTAGATACTTTTAGAAATTACGTAAGTGTTTTGGGGAAAAGTTTCAATCGCTCAGAAAGGCACTTGCAAACTTTTAAGATGTTTTTTTCTAGGAATCCGCAAATAAATCTATCAAAAAATTTTTAAGGTCCGATCGAGTTGCAAACTCAGGAATTTTTCAAGAGGAAGGGGAAGGGGTGGATCCAAAGTCGGAAGTCTACCAGTCTCGTATGATGCTCCAATACACTGCCTAATGTATTCTTTTAATTTTATAAATTTTCAGGAACAAAAAAACAGTACAAAATTAATTATTGAGTAAAAATAATTAGTATTAATAATAAATACTATATACACAGGATTATAATCTATCGAAAAAAACTGAAGGGCTGTGGGGGGGGGGGGGACCTGTGGACCCCTTCCTCCCCCTTTTGTGTGAGCCACTGGTCCAATCTCTTTCAAGGGAAATCATGGATAAATCTATCAAAATATAGATTTTAATCCTTTATGCAAAATGAAGTGATACGCGCTTCGAAATAGGGTATTTGTGATTATAATTTGGATATATATGTAAGAATACATAAGATTAGAATTTCTAGTAATTATTAAGTTATGTTATCACATACTCCGTTTTTTTTCTGGTATTCCGTCGTAAATAATTCATAGTGCAAATCTAAACATTTTGTGTTATTCATTTTCAGGTGTATCTCGTCTAGTTTTACTAGTTCACCATCGCCTTGGCGATCTCCTTGGTTCTGAAGTGCACACCACTGAGCCACCAACCACAAATGCCAGCAGAGTGATCAACTCTAGGGTCATTGGCGCTCTTTTGGAAGGGCATCGTGTTCTCAGTTTGCCTAGACCAATAACGGTCACCTTCAAGCATTTACAGGTAAATTTTAATTTAAATTATTGAAATCGGTTAATTAAGCACAAATACGATTTCGGTACTTTCGTATAATACCGCCGACCAATTTCGCCAACTCAAAAAGTGTCGATTGTGTTTATTATTGTGTTTGAATATGCGCGAGAACGGTTTACCATTATTGGCTGCACATCGCGGCATTTGGTGACGTCTTTTGATTTGATGAAATTGGTCGATGGTATTATACGTTAGACGGTAATACAGACGCGATTTCTCTCTCTGTCTTATCAGGGAAACATAAATTTAAAATTCATTTTTCTAACTTTATATTACATTGAATCCGTTAATCGCTGTAAACTTTGCTTTGTTAATTTTTCTTTCACGCAAAAATAACGAAAAATTTTATGTGCATTCATATAACTTTGAAAATTGCCCTTATAATTGTCTTAAATTTTATATAATTAAGTCTATATTTTGACTGTGAAATGTGCATTAGTTTAATTTCTTCTGCAAAGAAACAGCGAAATACTCGATACATTTCTTGTGAAGGAATCATGTTCATTATATGAGAACCGTTTGACGGAAAATATCGGTTTCAAGTTTTTGGTACTTCCTAATTAGTATAAATGGGATAGTGATAATAAGTTAGAATCTCGTATTACAGCCATGTGACTGCTATTAGAATAAATTTTTTTCCTCTTTTATCACGCAATTGGGAAATATTTTTATATTTTATTTTTGTGATGCACACAGTATATTATATCCTGTGGAAAATTTTAAAAAAGAAGTATCATGCCTTTGAAATCAGTATTTTATGCAAGTTTAGTTATAATGCGTCTAATGAAAAGCAAAAAATGGATAGAAACTATGATTTTAAGTATGTACTTTCTGTAAAAAAATCGAAAATATAATTAAGATGGGAATTTTTTTTTCACTATTTAAATATTATTTTAGATGAAGAATTATATAGTTGGAAAATATAAATATTATATTCAAAGAATGACTGTTGAAATATTTAATGTTCTTCGTCATATATCTTTAGTGCATTGAAGGGTACTTAGCACTTTATTAACTGTAGCAAACAAAAAATAGGATGATTTGCGTATATAACTTTTTTGATTTTTTGATTTAGTCTTTCTTTTTTGAATTACTGGTTTAATACGTTTAATGAACATATTTACTGTTTGCATTATTATAAAGGTTGTGAAATTTTTTATGAGAGATAAAAATGGTCAGGTGTATATATATATATATATATTAATAAAAAGCATTTTTAATAAAATTAATCACTTATTCATGAACCAATAAACGGCAGCCAAATTCTGAACAAATAAATGTTTTGTGTTAGAAATTGTTCTTGTGAGTTTAATTAGTAATGTATTAATTAATTATTAATTCAAGAAATAAATATTTTTTGTGCCTAATTTTGTGACTCGTATTGCATACGCATTCATAAAAGTCCAAACCAACTACATCTAGCCATTTACAGCTACATTGTTAAAAAGCGGAAATGGAATGTAAACTCCCGTTAATGATAAAGGTAAAAGGGTGCGTTGGGAAGCCATAAATCGAAAACTTAATATCCCGCATGTCCAAAATTCAAGAGCATTTCGCCAGGAAAATTGGAATTGTTCATTTTCTCAGGATCGAGCAAATTATTTTTCCCAACGGGAAACCGCGTAACATGCAATCGAGCATAAACGCATTATTCTTAGGAAATATAATTTAGAAGGGAATGGACTGTTGTGTGGAGATAACGTTCTTCGTAGAAAACGAGTGGGGATGGCCGGCAAAACGAAGTGAATTTATGTGCATCGATAGGTTAATTTGTGTGTTTATGCACATACCAATATCTCTTGCACATTGCTTTCGCGTCATTTTCTGTAAGTTTCAGCTCCTGTTTGAAGAAAGGAGATTCATGTAGTTGTAAATGAGGCGAAGTTGAGATGTGTTTCAGGTGAATAGACAATATAAATGATGCTGAGAGAATGATGGTAGCATCGTTCAATTCTTTAAATTTACCTCTGTGAGGGATTTACAATCAAACTACAATTTTTTTTGCAATACCATATTGTTACATTAAGAAATACCATTATATCGCCCATCCGGTATAGTGGTTAGTGACGCTGACTGCTGTGCCGTAGGGCCTGGGTTCTAATATCAGAGAAGGCATTGATGTTTGTAAATGTGTAATGCCTGTGCGTTATAGGGGTGCTTTAAATATTGATTGAGCCGCAAGTCCTCTCGAGAGGTTGATGGGAGGCCCAGGGGCGTAGCTACCGCCGTATCAATGATACGGGCCCCAAGCTACAGGGGCCTCTACATGTGTAACTACAGTACTACTAACAGAGCTGTCTTTTCTAAAAAAGGCCCCCGAAAGAGTTTTGATACGGAGCCCACTCACAACAAGCGACGCCAGTGGGAAGGAACTGACTCCGCCACCCCCCGAATGTTATCCTTCAACATTTGGATGGAAGCAAGTCACATCATACTGTCATCATCTGTATGATACTCAAAGCTTACGACAGATTAAAATTAGCCCCTTGTGCCGCAATGAATTTCGTGTCCATCGATCTGAAACAATCGGTCACTAGTGGCATCTGAAATAACAATAGAAATACTGTATTTCGAAATGTGATTATTAGTTTTACTTATTCTTTGGATTAGAAAAAGGGAAATAAATACTTATTTTAAAAAAATGAACGTAGGGATTATACCCGAATTTCTTACCACCACTCACTTGGTTAGAGGGAAAAACTTTTGGAAGAAGAAAATATATATTCCCTCCACACACCCTGTAACAGTTTTCACCGTTTAATATTTTTGAAGTAAATATCAACTGGCGAAAGAGGTTTTAATATTTGACTGCATAAAATATTTTTTTAGTACTTGAAAACTGTCTTTTTTGCCAGTATGAATTTTAGTCAAATGCTCTTTTAGGCTAGAAGATTTCATTGCTTCTGTTTCATGTGCATCTGGCCAACCTTAACTGTAACTGAATGCGCAATTTTTTCCCCGCGCTTCTTAAACCCACTGCTACTCTACAGCCTCGACTGGGACATAATTACTCCTACAGGAAACTAGTGGTGTAATGTACACCCCTCAATTTTCGAATCGCGCGGGAGGGGCAAGATTCTAGGGGGCTCAAAACCTATGTTACCTCATGGTTTTGCAGTCCTTTGAAGATCCGTCTTGTGGACCAAAACCTGACTTTGCGGGGGTGGGGCTAATATTCTCCGTTACGCCACTGCAGGAAACGTAATCGACACAATGTCTTTCTTCTTTGTCAAAAGGAAGTCACAGTTTAGAACTTTGAAGCTCTTAATATTCGCAGCACCTTTAAAGGGTTTTGATTTATTTCTTAATCCGCATTTTATTGTATGCAATTAAGTGTAGAATAACTGTAAATATTTTTGTAATCAAAAGTTCAAACGTTTCTAACATCACTGTGTCTTTCTTTTACTGAAACCACAAGCTACGGCGAGCCAGCTTCATTTGAAAATATTTTTGATACATCAAATACATATATAAAAATGAAAATGAGAGAGAGTTGATATGGAACTAATAAAGCTAAATTTCAAATGTTTACTGTGTTCACCGAAGAGATGGGGGCTGTCGACATCTCTTAAATTTAAATATGATGGAGCAATTCTGTTTTCCGCAATATTCACAAAATAAATTTTATTTTTATTCGAATACTTTAAAAATAATTGTTTTCATTCGACATTTTTCAGTCGTGTTCATATACTTTCAACTAGTGATACTTGGTAAAGCGCACATACGTATTCCATAAAACTTATTCCTGAATTACGACTATTTATAGATTTGAAATCAAACCCGTTTCGATTTGTCAATGATGTCACTGGATTGTTGCAGCGAAAACTCTGCTAGAACCCATATTTCTGTTAAAACGTACTGAACTTAGTGAATTACGTAATAGTTGTCTAACTAATGTACCTAACAATTGTCTCTTATCCCATTACCGCACTCCCTGAAAGTTTTCAGCTCTCAAGTTTGGTAATCTATAATGTGAAGAATAGGAGAGAGAAGGTGAATAATATTATTCTCTTGGGCGTATTGAGACAGTTTATGGAGGCCATTAAGAAGCCCATATTTGGGAGATAGTGAGAGGAATTGAAGAGTATTAGAGCGTTAGAGAGTCAGTCTGTGAGAATTAATTGAAAAAAAATGCTTACAAGTCTTTAGTTCTCTCAGTACAAATCTCTTACAAATTGGTGTTCATTGTCTATGAAGAAAAGTTACATTGGTCGATAGATATAAAGTAGTTGATCAAGTCTGAACAAACTTGGAAAGTGTGAGAGGATATGTATAATCTTTAGAACTGTCTGCAGATATTTCAAATATCAAATTTTCAGTAATTTTCAAGAGTAGTTCGATCTATGTAAATATTTTCTGTAATAGATAAAAATATTTCTCAACATTTTTATGGCATTACAAAAATGATAATTCTTCTTCATTCTTTATTTCTTATTCAACTGATTTATATTTGTTATTTTTTCAATGGCCGTTTTAATTTGGGAGGAAGAAAAAAATAATAACTGGACATGATAGTTTCACTTTAGCATAAAGTTAGTAAAATTTTAATTTCTTAACTGCACACTCACGAAGAAATTTTATGCTATGCACTAATTAATGGCTATTTTTTTTTTTTTTAGAAAAGTACAAATATTTTAATAATCCAAGAATTTAAAAATTTTCTACTTTGCATGCGTTAGAATGCTATTTCAAATCTAAAATCGTTTGTGCATTGTAATATCGTATATTATGCTTTAATTAGAGCTTTTGAGAGTAGTGGTAAAATTTTTCTTCGAGACTGTGTGACTGTAGGAACAAATGTTTGAACTTTTTTGACGTAACCCAAGCGATGATTTTAATTTTAACAATAATTAATATTTTTATATGTCATGATTTACGAGAAGATACTGGTAATAATCAATGTTATTTGGATTATATAAGCTACCATAAAGAGTTGTTTCTATATAACCTTTTCAAAACATACAGGTATATCAGTACAGATTAGCTTAAAATAGGATTTTACATTTTATAATCTTAACGAAAAAAAATGTTATTGTTTCGTAAAATTTATCCAAGCTATTTTCGAATATTTTAAAAACTAAAATATATTGAATTCGTTTACAATTAAGAAAGAGAGTTATGGAACACCTCACTATCATTTTATATCTTGAATGATTACAAGAATGAATTAATTTTTTCATGAGAAATGCACCTGAGATGATTCATCTCAAAATATCACGTAATATTTTTTTTTTAAGTTTATATTTTAATATTTACCTCAAATAAAATTTTTCTTTTGTAGCTTTGTAAATATCTGTTGTACAACTAATGCTTTACATGTCACACTATAAAGGGAATTTTCGACAATATAATGCAGTGTTTTTGTGACATAAATTAAAGAGTTAATGAATGATGCCTTCCTATTCGAGAAGTTTCTGTTCTTCCACAATACTATTTCCTTTGAGGTACACACAATTCGTTTCTAAACAATTACTTTGATAAGACATTCTAATACATAGCGAATGTCGATTCCGTTATCCAAGCAAACATGGTTGCAGTTTCTGAAAAGCAGACGGTCTGATGGATCGTACAAAAGTTGCAATAACCACACATGGTCCTTTCTCATGACCATTGATCGTTTTCTGTATGCGTTCGCTTTGTGGATCGGATACTAAAGGCATTTAAAGGAATGGCACTGATCCTAATCATTGGCTGGTTGGGATAGTTTCCAATGGAGGCTACCTTGGAATTTCTGTAAGAGGAATTGTCTGATTTTGCAGCTGAATTCAACGTACAGAATGAGCTAGTTTAATGAAAGAAGATAACGGAAATCTTAATTAAGGAGATTACATCTAATATTGTTATATTTACAAGCTATTTTCTAAATCTTAATTAATGCTTTGACTAAAGAAAAAGGAATTATTAAGTAATTAAGATTAAAAGCTGTACAATAAAATATGTTTAGCACGAAAACGTTTAAGACGAAATATCGGTTAACGCCAAATAATACAAAGGTTCTGTCAAATTACTATGTATTTTCATGCATTTTTTTCTTAACACGAAAAGATTTATTTTCTGGGAATGAAATAAATTCAGAAAACACCAGAGATTTATGAAGGATGTGAAATGAAAGGGAGGTGATTTTACATTATTTTTCTATATTATTGGAAGAATTCGTTTCAGTAGATGATGATAATGTGTGTACAGCTCCAATTATGGCAGACAAAGACATTTTGTAGTTTGTTGAACACTAAAAAAGTATCACTGATGCAGATTCTGACTATGAAAATGAAACGAATAATGCAGCTCCTGTTCTCACGTCATCCGAAATGAAGAACATCATGAAAAGTATGCGTAGTTAGGCGCACATTCTAGTGGTGAAATGAACAACAAAATGAACGACATTGAACAATTTGTTGACAAATTGATCCTTAAAAAGCAATACAAAGAAAAATATCAGATTATTTTCCAAAAACTCAATAAATGTTATTTTTTTTCAAAAAATTTGAAAATTTTATATTAAATTCAGTAAGTTCTTGTAAAGGTTTTTGTTTTATTGTTGAAATATAATATAAGTATTATCTTTTTTTTTTTTTTTTTTATATATTAAACAAAAAAGTTAAGCATAAATCGTAAAATGCGAAAAACATGGAGTAAATATTCGTAAAATTATTCCAAATTTCTTGCGGATATTAATTGGGTGAAGAAGAAACATTGGGTTTATGCAAAACTTTTCAGTCGACTACGTCCTGCGCGAAACACCGGCGCACGTCGGAACGCGGAGAAACCGATTCACGCAGCATAGGAAGTTCAGACAAGTTTCGTGCAACTTCTGTACGAAGGAACGTTGTTAACGATCAAACAAGGTGAATGATGGCACAAAGACGTCAATTGGACATGTTTACGAAAGGAAGAATCGTTGGAATGCTGAAATCCTCACGATCACAAACCAAAGTGACTCGAATTCTGAATGTAGACCAGTGTGGGATCTCAAGACTGTGGCAGAGGTTTCAAAGAACTTGAGATGTTACCCGACAACCCGTATCAGGTCGACCAAGAGTCACAACCCCTCGCCAAGACCGATATCTGGTAATAAGTGCGCGACGTCAGAGGGGCAGTACTGCCAGAGCACTGGGTTCGGCGCTCACAGTCGCCACTGGAATACGAATTTCGAGACAAACTGTTTACAGGAGACTCAATCATGCTGGTCTGTATGCCAGAAGACCAGCAGTTTGCATTCCCCTCACGTCTGCGCATAAACGCGCTCGTTTGAACTGGAGTTTGAAATATCAACATTGGAGTGTGGGAGAGTGGGTCAATGTGATGTTCAGTGACGAGTCCCGGTTTAGTCTGAGTAGTGATTCTCGGCGGGTAACGGTATGGAGAGAACGTGGAACACGTTTTGAACCAAGAAACATAACGGAAAGACATCATTTTCCATCAAGGGGAGTAATGTATGGGCAGGCATCATGATGGACGGCCGCACAGACCTCCATTTCTTTGACACGGAGTCTGTGACTGCTCAAAGATACAGAGACGAAGTTCTTGAGCCTTATGTTCACTTGTTTCGAGGTGCTGTCGGTCCTGACTTCATATTCATGGATGATAATGCGCCATGTCACCGAGCGGTGCTGATTGATGACTTCCTTGAAACGGAAAACATCCAGCGCATGTCGTGGCCTGCGAAATCCCCTGATTTAAATCCTATCGAGCATGTATGGGATATGCTCGGGAGACAAATTGCAGCCCTTTCGCACCCACCAAGCTCCGTTACAGAACTGGAGAGAGCTCTCCAAGAAGCTTGGAACCGTTTGAGCCCACAACTCATTCATCGTTCATAGCATGTATAGTAAATCGCTGTGCAGCGTGCCTGGCTGTCAGAGGTGACCACACGCCTTATTAAACTGCAGCATCAGTATTTTTTTAATGTTTTCTTTCATTTTTTCTTTAAAGTGTGAATCCTTGCTATGCTCAGTTTTCTTTCAAACTGCTACTTTGGATAATAAAATTAATTTTATCATTCTTTTGATTTGCTTCCTTATGTTATAACCATTTTACACACGCATATCACGTTTTCCCGCCATTCTGATTTACAGTTCCTTCTTTATTCACATAATTATCAATTATGCTTAACTTTTGGACACCAGTATATATATATATATATATTATTTATATATATTTTACACAAAAATATTTCAGTCCCCTCAGTTTCGTGTTAAACGATTTTTATTGTTTATAAAATATCTAAATAGCTAAAATGGTTTAGATTTCTTTCCAGACATTGCGTGAAACATGAATTTCTTCAATTCGTGGTGTCAGTACAATAATTAAAAACATTGGTTTCTGCATACTGAATGCCCTACGACCCGACTCATGTCTGTTCACGTGGATCATGACATCAAAGTAACGATGAGTGACAATTGAGATTGTAAAAACTTAATTTGTATTCCTCTAAAATTCTGTGGTACCTGTAAACAACTTGAGTATTGTTAAGTAACTTATTTATTGTGATTTTTTTAAATTCCACTTTGTAAGTAACTTCTAGGTGATAATACCTAGTGACCATGGACTGGTGATCATGGACTCCAGTGACCATGGACTCCTGTGGTGTACTCAGACCTCTCTTCTGGGGGAGGGGGTGCATTCTAAAAAACGTGTAGATTATATTCGCTAATCACCCTTTTAATTTTAGAATTTTGCGTCCGAGAATCTTTTTATATGTAATCACATTGGGGAACTTAAAACCTTCGCAGTTATTATATAAAATGTCACAGCTGGCTATACTAGGAAAATTTTGTATGGCATTTTAAAAGTTTTATGATTACAGCGCCTTCCTGTTGATTCTCAATGAATTTTGCGTCCAAGTACGGATAGCAAAGGGTCTGGCATATTAACTTCTCCTTGTATTTGGCCTCGTATTTGTTGTTCACAAATAAAAGACTTTTCTCTGCACCTTGTTCTGCTTGTCTGTTACTGCCTTTTGAAACGGGAGATTAATATGCCTGACTCTGTATCAAAGGGTTAGAACTGGTAACAGAATAACACCAAAAACATATAATTTCTAGTTTGAACACATAACAATATTTGCCCTGTTTAAAGGGTATATATCAAGTAAACTTGAAAGTGTGGATATAAGAACTAACTGAACTTGTAAGGAAAACGACACTTCAAAGAAATCCATCAAAATCTCTTCATAAGCGATCTAAGTCTAAGCAAACGTTCATTCGCAATGGAAATGTCGGTATCACTTCAAATATGTTAATGATATCGACAAGGTAAAGCTCAGAAGTATATAAAGCACTATGTTTACCAGGAAAACTGATTCACTCGCAAATTTTAGCGACGGCTATTGCGAGTATGGGAAATGGTCATTTATAAATACAAGATCATGGATGACTGAAATTTTTGTCGATAGTAGTGCAACAATATTTATGAATTAATAAATATTTTTATTCCAGTTGTACTTAATGTATTAGTATGAATTTTCAAAAATGTGTTTTTAGTTTAATATTTTAATAGAATAATTAAAAAATAGGATGCTAATAAGCATAAGCATAAATTATTAATACACATGTTATTTAAATAAACATGATAAAAATTAGGATGAATTATTTATTAAATTGGAGATGACAAACTTGTTGGTATGGCAATAAGTGTTATTAATCATGTATTAAAATAGCAGGCTGAGTTTTGATATTTTTTTGCTTTGGAAAAATTCTTGAACAATTATACAATTCAATACAAAAAATTATATTTTGATAAAAGTATATACTTCCTATAAGGTATTTAAAAAAAAATTGAGGCTTTCTTCAAATGTTAAATTAAGAGAAATTTTATAATTCTCTAATAAAAGTAACGAAATCAAATTCGAATTTTAGAATATAACTACGTTTAAAAAAAATCATTTTATTGTATTATTTTTTTTTAAAAAAAAGCGTGCATTGGGACACACACACACTAATCAAGTGTGTGAAAAGTTTAACACATTTCTCTCTCTCGCTCACTCACACAAACACTCGCACATACTCTCATAAACATTAAAAATATTATTTATAAAAAAACATTTAAAAAATCAAAATTACAAATTTTAACAAACTGGACTAAAAGTCAGTTGATGATGTACTTTAATAAAAAAGAAAGAAATGAAGCTATTACATGGAAAAACATCTTTTTCATCTAAGAATATTGCTCTAATTCTTTGTAAAATTTAATTAGATTTTGTACTGTATTACATAAAATATTTTTCGCTTCGTAATCTTTACCCAAAATATAATCATAACTATAGAAACTATTTAACGTTTCTTTTCTTTTCTTTCCTTTCTTCTTCTTTCTTCTGCTGTAACCCAAATTTTTGCAACCTACATATCCTACACGTTATCCCTTATCGTAAAAAACAACCGTGCCAAATCCTGGTATCAGGAAACCATGTTATTCCGACAATGTTTTCAGGAAACAAGCTGAAAACAAAGTTTTATTTTCTTATATAAAAGGATAATTCTGCCCCATGTTGTTGTTTTTCCACTTTTCCTGTTTTCTATTGACTTGTGGGTATCATCGACACTTGTAGACTCCAACAAACAAACAAAAATAATAAAAAAATAAACTATAAATAGCCCCAACAACTCTTCATCCGGAACTGTTCAGTCGAACTTCTGCTCAGAATTTGTTTTCCAGGCCGGTACTTATCTTTTCTTTCGTGAGTTTGGGTTTGCCGGCAAGTTTTCCTTATTTTTCTCCTGTCTTAGAAGAGAGAGGTCCCGAAAGCTATTCCCAGTCTTGTTGTTGTTAAAAGTGGTGATTTCACGAAATGTGATTTGCATATTGAGATGTTTGTAAATTTCCCTTTGGTGTGAATACCCATTTTCGCACGCGGAAAGTTTTTAAAACCAGCTTTTCAATTTGTAATTTAGTAGTAGTTGTAATTGAGTTTTCTTTAATAATTTGCTTGAATTACTTTCCAGTTTGTGAATTTTCTTTCTGTTTAATTTTTTTCTTGTAAAAGGTTTTGATTTCCAAATACGTTTTCAAAAAAAAATATTGTTAAATATTAATGGCTGACATAGAATTTAGACGGAAACCTCACTTTTAAAAATAAAAATAAGACATTTATGTAAACGCAGCCATACTTAGGGAAGAATATTGCGATATAATTTACATTTCTCTTTTCACATTCTGTAAAATGAAGTGGCCATGGTAGCTTAGTGGTATAATCACAGATTCGTAGTCGGTGAGCAATGAGATGGAGAGCTAGTTCCACAGAAGACCTACCGTGTAGAGGAGCTTATGCACGTTAAGTCGTCCGAGGCGCAAAGTCCTCTCACCGGTGTGGTGTGAAATTTGGAAGAGGAGTGTCCGCTCAGGTGTCGTTCACGTTACTTGACCATGGTTCAAAATTACGAGGTCCTTAATTAAAGAGACATTGCTATGCGCGCTTTATAGTACGACGTTGATAAACACTCATTCTATAAAATGATTTTTTCCTACCAGCTTTAATTATTTCTGAAAATAATAATTGAGGGTGGTAACCATCAAGCTGAACTAGGGAAATAATCTTAACCATTTTAGAGTTTTTTTTAAAATAATTATTTACCTGTAAAACTTTTATACTCAATTGCTCCCTTGTCTTACATAAGAATCCTGATGCATGTAAGTTATAATGCTGTGATGATTGTAGTAGCATATATAGTTCCCAGAAGAGTTGTGAGAGTTCTTAAAATATGTCATGGTAATTTAGTAGTCATGGTCACAGGCTTGTGACCAGCATTATTATTTCTATTCAAGTATTTGAGACGGTCGTATACGACTTTATTAACACCTTGTGGACTCTTCTGGGAACAATAATTTTATTCCAACCAACCTTCAAGCGACCAAGAAAGGTGATCATGTAAGTGAAGTACATTGTATAAATTTGTTTTCAAGAGTTTGGAGGTTGACATTGTTGGCAAGTAGGAGTTAACATAGAGTTCAAGGAGTTAGTTGAAGATTGAAAGATAGTGAATTAGTAAGAGGTCTTGGGATGGTCCAGGAAAAAGATTACAGAGCAAATCTAATGACATTGATCAAGCCAATAGATATCACCTGCAAGTTCCATTGGTGATCTCGATGCATAAAACGTACAGGCATTGTGAGCTTGATTAAGTAGAAGTAGCTTTATTAATGTGCGACGTTACATTTGAGCTTATTTAGCCAGTCTTGATTCAGTTGAGGGTCTGTAGTAGTATCCCCTGCAAGTAGAATATCACTCGCACTCTACTATTTAATCACCTATTTTAATTTTAGGATTGTTATTGTAACTGATTCATATTTGGAAACAATAAATTACTCAGATTGAACCATGCCTGTGGATCTAGTTTCTCCACACACCTAGCTGGGTTTACAGATGGACAAAGGGTTCAGATGTGGGCAGGAACTGACCACATTACACATTGGCCATGAGGATTAAGAAGTCACTAGCCATCCTAACATTATTTTACAATACAGTCAAAGTGCAGAGCTTGCGTTTCAATGAGCTGCATCCATGACTTATTCAGAATCACACAAAACGTATAAAATTATACAGTCAAATTCAAATGAAACAAATGTGCACCAAGGCAGTCATGACCAGTCAATAGTCTAAATTTAGCCACAGCAACACAAGGAGAGTTCGCGACACAGTCAGGTTTTAATAGCACCCTCCAAGGTTTATATTTAGTAGCACTGGAAGCTACACAACAAAAGCATTTTTTATAGATCGTATTGATCTCAAGCTGAAGAGGAACAGGTAGGTCTTTGGAAGACCTTTAGAGAATACCAGCATTGTTGCAGTGGGGTCTTTGAATCCATTGAAGAGATCTGTTAGGTAGTGGGTTGTTACTCGTTAAATCTGTCGAGGCTCAAAGGTATACATGTAAATGTGTCGTGGAAGTTCAAGATAGGTTTATCACAGCTGAGGTATCATCTCCGTCGTTTAACAGGGGCCAAAATTAAGAGGTCTGTTGCCAATAGCCCTTTTGTTTCTTCTGGAGTACGATGTCAGTTATCCATCAACCTATTTTTATAAGTAAAACTCTTATCTTTATAATGAAATGGGCTTAGAATGCTTCACTTATTTCTACTGTTTTAAAGCAGGTGTGGGTGTTTTGAGATTGAAACTGAACAAGAAAATTATTATTATTGGTTTGACTTAAAATGATTCATAGTCATTGAAATTATATTTTAAATGCATGAGATATATAAATTTGATGAAAACTAAAATAGTTTTATCATTGTAATTTAACTAAAGATTTTCTCAATTGAAAAAATTGGAGCGAGGTGCTTAGATTACTAATTCAATAAGTCTATGCATTATACTTCGCATTTTATCGAATGAAGGAAAATGTTAAATTTCTGAAAAAACAATGTGTTGCTAACTATAAAAAATTTCTGAGATGATATTACCGTGGAACTTCTTTTCAATATATCATCAATAAATTATATTTGAATGCATCTGTGAAAAGTAGAGTATTTTAAAAATTCATTTATAAAAATCATTTTAAAGAATAGTTTCATCATTCCTTAAGAATATGAATTATTTCGCTCGATATTTATTAACTACTGATTGTCAAAATAATTCTCTGTTTTTAAATTTAATAATTTCTCCAAAGCAATATTAATAGTAAATAAAATAAATTAAAATGTTGCACTTTGCTTGACGAATCATGCAATTGATTTGCTATTGGGAGCAATAGTTTATCGTATATAAACTGATTGAATCAATTTAACAACTCATTTTTGACATAATCCATCGATTTAGCATTCTTAACTTATTATTTGCTAATGAATTCTCCGAAAATCCTATCATTTTCGTATTATTTACAACTACTTCTTTCCCAAAACGAGTTCCTCAGAGCTTTTAAACTCAAAAATATTCCCCACAACCCTTACTCATCTGTGATAATATTAGTTTTATTTTTCAATCGGTGCAACTTCAATCACTGCGCCTCAGGTAACTAGATTAGAAGGGCCCTACTCCTCAAAATTGATTAAAAGCCACCAGCTTCACCCACCCTACACTACGTCTCCTCCGTTAAATTGAATTAAACCCAGCAACTCCGTTAAACGTAACCCGTTAATATTCGGTTTATGAATTAGAGCCACTGCTAATGTAATTTAATGGGTTATGGATGTTTGGATAAGACAATCTGGATCCATGGAGTTTTTTCCCAGCTTTATTTGCAAACAAAACCATAGGGTAGTTAATAATTTTGGTGCTTTTTTCCCTTAGAACTATATTGAGTAGATATAGTAGACCCCATATTAAAATAGGCCAATAATTATTAAGGTATCTACTCGCACCGTAATCAAGTTAGGTGTAAAGAGCTGTCAGTTTATTCGGAATATTATAGCGCGAGCCTAATTCTAATCAAACATTTCCTAATAATGATCTTTTTAATGGTAAGTTGGTTTACAGTAGATCAAAAAGAGATTTTAGTGTGTGTTTATATTTCTACTACAATTTTATACCATCTATTATTTTAATTTAGTTATTAGTATTTCTTGTTGGTATTAAAGGTACATATTTCTGGAAAAAGAGAAACGAACTGAATGCGCTGGATAAAGTATTATTTATGCATACACTAAATAAGGCCCTTGTCTCATTCTAGACTCTTTTTAAATACGATCATAACCCTAAAATTTTTAACTCTCAGATGTTATTCTAGGACATATTCTATGAAAAAGTGGGAATTTAGATCTATATGCCTATAGGCAACAGTGGCAAGACAGCACTATTATGTCATATCCGTCGTCCGTGTTTAGGCCTAGGCCTGCCCTGATACACCGTTTTACTCATTTAGTCCAAATATGGCAATAGGTCGAGTCAGTTTTGGGCTTTAGGTCGTAGAGATTGTGTTCACTTACGTTTATTACAGTTGCATACCGTTTGACAAGTGTTGACACAATGTGTTCTGTATATTATGTACGAAAAAGGGTCGGTCCAAGGTGTGGCCTACTTTATGCATAGCGGTCAAGACCCCAAAAAATCTTAAGATGTCACTGTTATTACAGTATATTGAATTTAATGGGTTCTATTCGCAATTCTTACTAACTTAGAGCAGGATTCCCAAAGTGGTCTATGGCAGACCCCAGGGTTCTATGACAACATGAAATGTCCATGTCAGTGAAAAATGATTTGGAGGTTTATGAGTTGTAAATAGGGGTCTACGATAATGACTTTCATAAAACCAGAACATGACTTTAATTTTAAAAGAAAATTTAATCAAGTGAAAACCCGATTTACCTGTTTAACAGACTTATTTACTAAATTTAATGAAGTTAATTTGCGGTTACAAAGACCATCATTTCGGCGTTTCTTGCCATAATTAAGCTAAGCAGTATAACATTGGACGTTTCGGATTTCCCTAGTTTCTCAATGTGTCACACTGAATTCAAGCAGAAAAGAACGTTTAACCCATTAACATTTAATGCCCTTTATTCAGATTTTGGAACTAGCTGAATGCTTAACTATATATATAATAATAAATAATGGGCCGTGGGTAGCCTAGTGGTTAGACCATTGACTCCAACCGGAAGGGCATGGGTTCATGCCCGATAGACAAATCTCACTGAGTATAAACGGAGAACGTGCTCGTTAAATTTGTGGGTCCGAATGGTGCTCATCTATCAAAGTTGTTCCGAGCAAATCGCACTGTCACCTTCTAGGGGCTCAAAGTTTAGGCCAATTGACAGGCGTAAAATTCTAGCCTACGCGATGAATTGTGGACCTTTTGATCTGATGTTACGATCAGTGGCATAAATAACAACAACATATATGATAATATCACAGTAGGCAATCAATTAAGATGGTTACACTGAAAGAAAAATGCTTCAAGCATACTTGTAAGAACTGATGGAAGAGGCACTAAAAGATTCAAAGTAAATTAGAAACGGATATCAGCAACGGAAGCAATTCATAGAATGAACGAAGCACCAGATTCATCTCACCCATTAAAAGCCTTGTTTGCAGCTCAGTTAATTTATGTAACAGTTATTTTAAGTATTAACAATGAATTTAATTAATTAACATGTGTATCCTAGGTTTTAAACACACTATACTTTACTATAGTTAGAAATAAATATTTTAGCAAGTAGCTCATACCAATTGTCAAAAGACCTTTAATTTGATAAATTTACAAAAATTCATTATTAGGTAAGTAGTGGTCTACACCAAACCGAAAAACATGACAAGGGGTCTATGAGACAAAAAAATTTGGGAACCTCTTCTAGAGGAGGGTTTTCGAGAACGTTTTTTTTCCCTGTAAAGGAACCATGATTTATGATAATGAGGGTTGCTATTTAAAATCAAATGGAAACGGAAGTAAAGAGGATAGTGTTCGATATCATACTGAGAGCTCTTGGTTAGAGAAGTTTATCTTTGAAATTGCCGGGTATTTAACTTGATGGCTCCCTTAGTTTAGGTCGAATTTAGTTTAGATAGTCATAATAAAAGTGTTTGTTTTAAGAAAATGTACCATTCTTTGGTAAACCCTCACACTACCGTTGGGGAGAGTTCGCGACATACTTAGCCCTTTCACAAGCATATTCCATCATAAGAATTCTGATTTCTTCATCAAAAAAGTTCAGAGTTCAGATTTAGAGGGCATTGAAACGTTTAGCGAGGAGAATGCATTGATGACACCACTAATCTGACAAAATAAGATACTTGAAAATCATTTTCACCAATGCTTTAAAGCTCATATTTTATCAGAAGAGTTTAAACCTTCTACAACTACCAGTACCTTTAAAAGGACCTGGAACTTTCTACCGATCCTATGGGACGCTGAAATTCTTAAACTCCAACCGCATACCTTGCAGAATGCTGTATACATCCCACCCGCCGTCCATATTACTAATTTCCAACCCATGCGATCGGAGCAAACTAAACTGAATCTAATACATCGCCGTCATATCTATAATATATGTGACCGCTAACAGTGTTCACCTGCTTCAGTGGTCAGGGCAGTGTGTAATATGCTTCGCTCGTCGGCTGGCGAACCGAGTAACTATTAATATGGACTGTCGCGTACCTAGGTTAGCCTCCCGGACGGCAATTCATGACTGTTCCGCCGCTTTCACGCATTACCGGTGTGTATTTATTAACCAATGGAATTGATTTATTCCGGGGTATCCGAGGCATAATTCAATAGGTGGCCACCGACGAGAAGATTAATTTTTTGGCTGCTCTAAAGTAGTTCGTTGTTGAGAGTCTTTAATTTTAAGTTTTGTTCTGAAATTCAGAATATTTTACTGTCCAAGATGTATAATCGTTTGCTCTTTTTTGTAAAAATTGAAGGGGTTTTCCTTAATATTTATTTACTAATTTTATATTTTCAGATATATTCAATTGGTTTGTGAGAATCATAATTACTTTAAATAAATAATTTAACACATGCGTAGTTTTCACAAACTATTTTACATGATTTTTATGCTTGTAAACATGATTTTCCAAACCAAATTTCTGATAATTGGAGTTTCTTTTGAAGTATTGAAAAAATGACATTCAAATTCTAAAACCTTTGAATCCTATGCCAACCGGTAACAGTCGCAAAGATGCATTATTATATCATATCCATCGTCCCTGTCTAAGCCTAGACATGCCACAATACGCCATCATTACTTATTTAGGTAAAGTGTGGCAATTTTTTTTTTATAGTGTAAGTTTTATGCTAATGTTTGTAAGATCGTGAGTTACGTGCATTTATTTGTGTACTTCAAGGATCGGCAACCTATGGCATGCGTGCCACATATGACACGTGGTTCAATTCTCAGTGGCACTCTGCACTTCACTACAAGTTCATTAGTTTTGAGTGGATGGAAGTTGATAAATTCGTCATAGACCTTATTTGACAAAATTCTTCAGAATTATGGACATTTACGGAATTACAGAAAACATCTCTAAAGATAAATTTGCAGCTATTTTGTAAATTATTGAATGTCTTTGCTGGAGAGATTTAATTGTTCGAAGAGAGAAAATTGCATTTACTCTTCATGCCGCTTTTGGTTTTACATATCGAAGGGAAAAAATCTTCCCTCATGTGAAAAATATTTCTAGTCTTGAAAGAAATTATTAAGCAACTGAATGTTTGGAATCGTGTCAAATTGAAAGTCATAAATTATCCCTGATATTGCGATGTGGAATATAGCGGTGTTGGGACAAGGTTCGAGAATTAAAATATTTATTTATTTTATTTAACTGTATTGAAAGGGGAAACTTATATTTGATGCTATTTTATTCCTTGTTTTAATAGTTTAAAAAATACATAGAACATATGCATTTTTAATTCTTTTTCATATTTGTTGAAGAAATAGTTGTATTTTAGGTTGTTTATTTTTGTAAGAAATCTTCAAATAAGGCAAAATTATAATATATAATAAAACTATAAACCTATATTAGGAATCTCTAGTCTGTAACTTTACATGCATTATCGCTAGAATTGAATTGTTTCAAAAATGTCCGACTGTGTGGCACGCTGAATCCTATTGGTAGATTGGTTTGGCATGCCACAGCTAAAAGGCTGCCGACCCTTGGTGTACTGTTTGTACAAGTATTTGACGATACATGTTGTGTGTTGTCTACTTAAAAGAAGGGTTGGCAGGTGGATTCTACTCTTGCATAGGGGTACAGGTTCTCAAGAAGTCATAAGACATCGCTGCTTAAGAAGGAAATAATCTTAGAAATTTCAACAGTAATTTAATCAAAACGTGGATGCTGTAAAAACCATTGAGAGGATATAAATTTTAATTTCAATCTAAAAATGTTTTACCAGTAGCAAATGCTCTTATTAAATTGAAAAGCTGTAATCGTAAAGGAATAAGCGCGAAACTAACTATTCATAGATTACAGAAGTACTAACTATTTACCGTTTGCTTAATTACATGCTTCCAACTGTAAGTTAAACATTTACGGCAAATTTTAGATGCGATAATTTGCATAAATTTCTCCGAATTCTGAGTGTGAAATTATGAGGGAGAATAGTCCGTCTGCTACTGCTTATAGCATCATATTCTCGCAGTTGAATGTACGTAAGGTTATTAAATTAAGGTAAGCATCTCAAATCTGTGTGTATTTCGACCACACACACAGTTATAGTTAAGAGAGTTCATACATAGGCACGCACATATATTCATGATATTTCAGTTAATTAACTCCAATATACTTGCGATAGTGTCAAAATCTACATTTAGAGTTAAGATAATCGCGAATCTTAATATGAATTGAAGGGTAGATGATGAGGAGTTCATGTATAACTAGGTATTCGATCGTATTTTAATGCGTTTTGTATGTAACATTATATGCTAGAAAGTTTTCTAAATGGAATGAATTGTTTTTAATAAAAATCTTTTCAGTGATATATTTGTTATAAAATTCTTCAGTTAAATATTTTGGATTTCTTCCGGGAATTAATTTTAGATATTTTATTACACCTTGTGAGACTATAATTCGGGAAAATATTAAAAAATCAAACAAATACTGGATTTTTAAATATAAGTTGCTGTAAAAAATAAAAGTCTAAAAAATATTTTTGAGAATAATTTTTAGTTTTATTTGTACAGGTCCATCTAATAAGGAAAAGTTGTTGCCACCAAAAGCAGAATAACAAAATTAAAATTTGTTTTCTATTTTGCCTTTTTAAAAAAAATTAAATTTGAGACTTTAAAGATGTTTCACCTTTTTGATTTAAATATTTGTAAAATAACGTAAGAAAACATCAAGTCATAATCTAACTTCCTAAGCCTAAGCCTAAATTCCACTTGCATAAAAAACGTTATAAGTCTAGAATGTCAACACTATGACTGTTGCCAATCTGGCAAAATCAAAAATAAGTTACAAAAGAAATTGTTTCAGGTTACAAAAATTAACAAATATGGTTTTAAAAATTAACTGCAAAATAATATTTACAATTGTATTTGAAAAAATAAGTACATTATTTACATTTTAATCCGTTACATAGAATAAAACTTAATTTCAATATTGAATTATTTTAATTAAATAAACTGAGTTATTTTAACATATCGAAGTTAAACGCAGCTTGAATCACAAATTTTTTAAAATAATAAAATTTAGCTCTGTTTTATAGTTAATAATGAAGCATAAACTTTTTTTAAAAAAAATGCTTTAAGCCTAATTGTCATAAACAATAAACGATGAAGATTAAAGATTTCATACTTTTTAAAAAAAACTTTCTTGTCTTATTATCCGTAAAATATTTGTTTCCTTGGAATAATTGCAAACAAATAATCATTCTTTCATGTCTGTGCCTTGCCCTCATTCCGCTTTGCATCTCAAAAACTGTTTTGTGGTAACAAAATATCGAATTCGAATTATCACTCGACGCATCGTAGACCACACACTGTTACGTAATCGCTGTTATTCGATGTTGATGAAAAAGAGGAATCGATTAAAGAGCTGTATTTCCCTCGAACCTGAACGATAAAGGAGAGATCGAGGGAAGGGAATAAAAAAAGGAAGTATCGACAGAAAGCAGGCGTGGATATAGGCGGTCTATGGACCTGGAATCCTAAGTGTCCTCTATTGTTAAAGGAACGTTTTACCAAGGCACAAGTAATTACGGTGTCGTCGGTGCTTTTGTAGTTGATTCAAACTTGGTGAAAAGTAGTTTCAGGCATGTTGCAGGATGGAATTACCGCCTATTCTTAGCTATTGAAGTTCAGAAATGTGTAATCCTTTGAATAATGTTATTTAGGGACGAGTTTATATTTTATTATCTACAGAGAAAAAATATTGAATTTCAATAAAATCCTGCTAGCTAAGCGCTTTAATCTGAATAAAAGCTTTTCCCTAAGGTTGCAATAATCGCGTACACATTAGGGGAAATTTCTTTTGTCTGAAGGGATTTTTGTGTATTTGGAATTTATTGTATTTGAGAAGGAATAGGTTTCTTTTTCTAAAATATCATTGATTCAGATCGTGTGTTGGTATTTTAAGCAATTTAATTTCTCCAAATAGAAGCATTTATATTTTAAGGACTAGTTATACAAGTATCCTAAAGGGATTTATTATATTGAAGTAGGTATTTGTATGTTTTAAAAATGTTTGCTTTGGATTATTTGTTTTGCTTGCAGTTGTCCTTTTCAAAACTAAAAGCATTCGGACTATTTCGTGTATGTTTGTTGAATTAGCAATAAATATAAATATATAAAAGCATTGTTTAATCTGGAAACCCATATTAATATGCAGTTCATATACAAAACTTTGCAATGAATATTTGATTGATTGGAAAAATTGAGAATTGGTTATAAAATTTTTTTATCAGTTAAATTAATTGATTAATCAGAAATAAACACTTTTTTTCGGAAATAAACACTTTTTTTCGGAAATAAACAACTGTTAATAATTTGTTGTTAGATATTCTTGGAAAAGTATGTATTAATCATAAAATAATTCGAATTGGATTAAAATGTACTATAAAAGTAATTTTTTTGTATGTGTAAGGCTATACAGAATGATTCATAGATGACTACATGTTAATTGAAGAAAAATATGACAAAGTTTTAAGTGTGTATAATTAAAAGTTTCGCGAACTTTCGCTCGCTGATATGTGAGAGTTTACCTACGGATGGTGCATGTATATACTTTATTATGACTTTCTAATCGTTATCTAAGTTCGTCCTAAGCCATGGGAGTCCCACACTAATCGTTATCTAAGTTCGTCCTAAGCCATTCGTCCCATACATGAGCTTAAATAGCTATCTAATCATCTAGAATTTAAATATACTTATAAACGGAAGATTCCTAACAATAAACGGCCCTTTGGATCCTTTCAACTTGAACCATGGCAATTTCCAATATTAATATATCTAACTTCTTAGGCTCTGTATGGCGCGCGCACACGCACACACCGTCCTCTTAATTTCCCTCTTCACTTGACTTTAAATAGTAATCTTCAGTTAGAAAAAAACTACAGTTCTTTTACAGAAAGAGGTTTTATAATCTTTTCACGTCACAGAAAGTATTTTCTCTGGAGAATTGACTAGAATCGCAAATAGAACCCGTTACAAAAAAAAAAAAAAAAAAAAAAAAGAATTTTTTTATAATAATAGTTCTAAACATTAGAAAAACATCGATCATGATTTGAAAAAGAAAAAGTACATTATTTTTATGCATAATTTTTAATTATTGTATAATTAGACTTGAATTTAGCTTTCTCTTGAGAAACTATTTGGACTTTTGATCGGGGAAAAAAATTATTTGTTCCATTACATACTGTTCCATTTTATTTTTTCTTATCTTTAGACGTTTTAAATGAAAACCTCTGAAAAAGTTTATATTCTTTCTGTGTCGGCACATTCTGTAAAATACTATTATGAGAACTTTTCCCCCCGCTCTGCAGAAAAGGAATCGATACGGAGCTAACATTATTTTTACTCTAGTACTTAACTTCTTTTCCTCTACCTTTCCAAATTTGAAATGTGGGATTGCAGAAAAAAGCTTATATTTTTTCCCAACCACTCTGTTCTTTCCTGAACTTTTTTCCTCATGTTCTCAAAGAAATGAGTCCCGTAAACTTCCGAAATCGAAGCTATCGTATTTCTGCGAAAGTGTACATGCCACTTCGATCGGCAGGAATTCGGGAAACTAGAAAGTCACCGAAAAGCCATAAAATATCGGGTTAATTTTAAAAAGAGAGAGTAAAAAAGCGAGTCACAGAAAAAGGAAAAGAGAAGTGAAAGAGGAAACTGTCACTCCACAGGTGAAAACCACCTTTCCACGGCTAACATTTCACCAGAAAACGTTATTCCAAATCTTATAAATTGTTCCAAGTTGAGGTGGGGGAGGATCGAGGAGTTTCCTATCGGCGTAATTCGGCTAACTACATTTTATTTTCTCCCGTTCACTGTCATTCTTTTTCGGTCTATACATTTTCTCGTAGTTCCGTCATCGTTGTGCAGCGACCGGAAATCTAAAAAAGGACGACGGAGAAATAAAAGAAATATTACTGGAGAAACTAAATTTCCTTTCTTTTTCTTCCACTTCAGATTCTGGGAAAATCAACGGTACAATGGCATAAAAAGTCACAACTACAATTAATAGTGGAAGTAAATATATGTCTTCCGTTTCCAAAGTTTTGTGTGCCGCACACTGTTTCCTTGTGTGAGCTAAGGCTGTAACACTTTAAGGTTGTATATTCACATACTTTAAATAAATAGCGCCCCAAATAGGAGTATTTCTCCTGATAGAGAAGTGTTTATATTTATACTATATTCTGACTTCACTTTTTTTCTTAGAGAAAAGTATATTTTGTTCTATTGTTTATTGTTATCTGATGTGGTTATTTTTTCCTGAATATAAAATATGTTCCCCATTTCGTCTCCTGTATCATAATGTTAAGTGAACTTGTACTTTACATGTTAAAGAGAAAAATAACTTAAATAACTTTTCTTATTTTAAAGTTATGTTATTATAAAAAATAAGATATTAATTACAACATTACAAATTTTCATGAAAATTTTGAAATTTTTCTGTTTGAAAATAAATTTCGCGTTTTGATCTTCCGCTTTTACATTGACAAAAAAACATTACATTTTAATTTAATAATCATCGCGTAATTTTCACAAAAACTGTAAAAAAGTGCATATCTTTTTATTCAAGAAAATTGTATAAAAATAAGGGTCGTTTAAAATAAAGTAGCTGAAATAAACCATCTTCAGTTATAATATAAAAATTCTGGTAGTGCCATACTGATATGCAAGATAGGAAATAAAATTTTTTCCGTGTATAAGAAATGATCTCCTGGGGATTAACGAACTTTACGAGCTTACGAACGAATACTTTTTGTATTTCCATTAAATTACATCCGAAAATTTTCAAGTTATTTAATATTGCAACTAATTTTTGAATATAATAGAAGCACACTTTCAGTTATGTTTTTTTTAATTTGTTAATTTTTCATTAAATATGTAAAACTTAAAATTTTAGATTTTTAAAAAAAAAATTAGCATTTAAATAAATTTTTGTTAACATTTTTTTTGTATGCTATAATAGCAATATTCTTTCACGAAATTCTTGAATCAATTAATGAAAGAAATATTTCAATGCATTATGCCAACTGAAATTAGATTTCGTTCAAAATTCATGAAATTAAACAAATTAATAGTCAATTAATATTAAAAGTGTTTTAGGGTTTGTATAAATTCTAAATTTTTTGTCTGTAATTATCGTTGTTTAGACAAAAATTTTAGGGATAATTTTTTTCAGCGATGGGATTTACAAGAAATAATATTCTTAATAATATAGTTTACAATGATAATTTGTTCTTCACTGCTTGAAAGTATTTCCCCTATATAACAAAAAGTTCTCAGACGAAAGTTATAACAATTTTGCTGTCAGAAAAATGGCTATACTGTAACAATTCAATTACAAAGGATTTACGACTTATCGTTTACAGATACATTTGATCGCCTGGAACGTAAAATCGATTTCTATGAACATAATATCAATTGTTCTTTTATGTTACTCTATAGGAGACGTTGGGGTTCCACTCAATTTCTCCCATTAAGAATTTATTTCCCATATCTTGTTTTATAACTTCCGTTGAAGCTGTAATACCACCAGCCATTCATCAATCCAACATCTCGTGCTAAAAATTCGAAAAAATTACGGCGGGAAAAAATAATAAATGTTGGAATTATATAAAGGCGCGAAAAAATTTCCAGAACAAGGATTTCAAGGAGTTTTGTGCTAACTGGAACAGAAATGGTAATGACGCGACAGATTCTGGTCCGGGAAAAGTTCCTAGACATTTATTTTTTATTTTTTTTTGCAATCCCTTCTGCCATCTTCCTTTTTTTTTTTTGTTCTATAAGTTCCAAACCCAAAAAGATCTTTGAGGGGAAAAGAGAAGAGACGAGAAAAAGGGAAAAAAATGCCTAGGGAGATTACTGTTCACTTTTGATATATGAGGCGACAGAAATGGCCTCAGAAAGGGCGTAAAAAATTATTTCACTTCTTTGACCGTCCATGGCTAAGTGGCATGAAGTTAATCCTTCACTTTTTTGGATATCTAGATAGATTGGTTGGACTGATCGAAAGCAGCAGAATTTTGAACCACTCGTTCCATTAGAAGTCTATACTATTTTAATCGATAAAAATAGATTTTATGATGGGTATGCCATTTCTTAAAAATATTATTTTTAAAATTTTGGAAATTTTTAAAGAAAAATATATAGATATCAGATTTTTACATTGTGCAATTAACATTTACTAACATAAGGGTATGAAACTTAGACATCGAGTAATCACATCTGACTTCTTTAAGATATGATTTAAAAGTTCTCTCTTATCAATCGATATTGTTATATTTCCTGACTCTTTAATTCCATTGCTCAGTTAGACGATTATATCCATTATATCCGGGGTAGGCGTTACGTCGATCGCGATCGACTGGTGGACCGCCACGACATTTTGGGGTGACCGCCTTAAGATTTTACCAGTTAGTAGTTATATACGGAAAATTCAAGAAAATTCAAGATTCAGACTAAGCATTCCACTGACTATGACAACAAAAACTAACTTTAGATAAAAATGTTTTATTTTTTTTTAATGCATTTTTTTCATAATAAATGTATTATTTGATATAATTATATTTGGGGCCATTATTATTTAGTGTGTATCTTGCGTTTTGCTTTAAACGTGGTTTTAAAAGTGTGTGTGTTTTTTTTTTAAAGTTTAGTTCTGTAGGTATATGAGTACATATTCCTTACTTATTATTAAGTGATAATAATAACCTTTTCTTTACCTCCACCACACCTACGACATTGGGCAGTAGCGCATGCAAGAATTTTTAAAAGGAAGGGGGTCGAGGGTTGAAGGTCTACCATTTTCGTATCATACCCCAATACGCAGCTAAACATGTTTTTTAATTTTTTTTTTTTTTTTTGTCGATTGTCGGGAACAAAAAACAGCAAAAAATAACTCACTAAATAAATAATTAACATTAATAAATTTAAAAAATTACTAATATCAAATATTTAATTACATTTCACGTACTATATACATGTGACTATAATGAATTGGGAAAAAATTGAATGGTTATATATATGATGGAGAGTCCGGACCAGTGGACTCCACTGACACTGGGTGGACCACAACTCCTTGAAATAATTAGAAGTAGCTCGCACCCTGGAAAAGTCTGCCCACCCCTGCATTATATATTCATGTTATTCCAATGATCCAGTCCATCCTTTTAGACTTTTTTGTTTATTTCCTTAGACGCCACAAAAGACATGTAAACAGCACAAAGAACATTACATAACTGTTTCTACAAGCTAAAAGTATAACTCTCACATGACCAGCTCCAACTAACTATTCATTCGACATTTAATTTACAACATATATTACTACAGCTTTGAAATTTGATACGAACAGTCTTCTTTTTACCCTCAATGCATGTATTGAAAAATCCATAGGTTGGTTAAGGTAAAAGGCGACAAGATGAAAATAATTTTGTTGCAAAAAAGAATTTCTTGATTTTCTACTCAAATTGAAATTTATTTATGAAACATTTATTTAAATATCAGTAGATAAATTCTGGATCGCTGTTTTTGTAGTTCAAGAATATATTTAAAGGATTTTAATATAGTAATATAAAATAACTTATAATGTATACACACCCTTTTCTGTACATTCTATTAAATAATAATTGATTAGTTTGGTTTGCTGGCTTGAATTAACATGACACTAAGATATAATATGACATGACAAACTATACGAGATATGCTGGCATTGCTCCAAGTAATTATGAAACCACAAATAAACTGACATGGTTTAAAATAAAGATATTTTTTTAGAAGCTTTGCGTATGCAATTCATAAAATATCGTAGATTAGACATAAAAGAAAGGGTTATACAATACTTTTAAATTAACTTTGGATCATTTAACTGTAAATTATATTCTGCTATATGCAGTCTTTGTGTTGAAAGCTTGATGGATGCATTATAATAAATCTATATGACGCCGTTTTAAAATATATTGCTTTCTTTTTATTAAATAGATTTACATTAATCGTAATTGAATGATTGTACCGTACCTTTTAAATTATAGCCGAATTTTATTTACGCTTTGGTAATTATTTCTAAATTTTTGGATTGAAGAACATCGTGCGTCTGAAATGTGTCTCATTTAGCCAAGTCTACAACATAAATAATAATAAGAATTATAAAAAGATAAAGCAAAAATGAATATCTCTGTCACGTGTGCCTTGAATTTTACCATATCTATCGCTGAACTAGGTCATTTAAAACCAAACATTTAGCACTGTCTTTATTTTGCTAAATTCAAAATGTCCTTTCTTGGAAAATCCCCAAATATTCTCTTGCTAATCACATCTATGTCAACCGCTCCGATGAAAGTCTGGTGTTTGTCAAACCGTCTAACCTTGGCGAACTTAGCGGCGGAAGTCTTATCAATACCGCTGTTCCGACTTTCGAGATTACTGCATTTTAGGGAAAAGAAATTTTATAATGACGTCTAAATGGAAGATAATTCTTCTCAGAACAATTGCTAAAATAGTGTTTAACTTGTAAAATCGTGAACTAGGGGTCCAGGAAATATAATACATTACTGCTTTCATACGCTCGACTTCTGGAATTCAAAGAGACGGTTCATTCTAGCATCAGTTATTTTAGATTACCCTCTACATTTATGGTAATTTATTAGACTGGGGACTAAATTATCAGACTTAAAAATGTCCTTTTATCAACGTATGTACTTGTTAAGTAATTATTAACGGTTTCTATCATCTATTATTTTACAGATTTTTAAATGAATCACTCTTTTATGAATAATTAATCATGTTTTATTAATTAATTTTCTTTTCTTTCAGGTTGAAAATGTATCGAATCCACTTTGTGTATTTTGGGATTATCAAATAAGGTAAGTTTATTTCATTATAAATATTGCGAAGATTAACTTATTTCAACACGGGTTTGGAACTGCTTCTAAACTATTAGAATTGTATTGTTGATTAAAATATATTGATAATTTCCGATGCTCCGAAAATTAACTTTATAAATAAATTACATGTTTTATATATTTGAAATTATGGAAATAACTGTCTTGTTATTTCATGCTATTTTTTTTTATCGTTTTCATATAGATGCATCATAGTGCTCAAAAGCTAGTTTAAATTGTCTATATTTGAAAATAAATATAAACTCCATTTTATTAAAATTGTATGAAAGTTAATTTTATTACTCATAGTTTTGTGTAATTTTGTTTAAATAAGAACATTTTCGTCTTCAGAATTTAAATTAAAATTTCAAGAAATTAGACTGTTTTTAACACCCTTTCATAAGCTTCACTTGTATGTAAAGGAATCTTTGAACTCAATTTTTACCCACTTTAAAAGGTCAGATTGTTTCGAAATTTTGCCCACTTGTCCAGGACCTATGACAGTACAATAATTTAATCATTTTGTTCCATTGTCCTGATCAGGCTAATCAGAATTAATGATTTCTCATTTTCAGATCCCATCCCGCATCTGGCGGCCAATTTCAGATCCCATTTCCAGATTTAACGACTAAAAGAATAAGTTACAACTTGGTGCGATTAACTATGAAAGGGTGTTTTTTAGTTTTTTTAAACTATAATTTTGTTTCTTTATTCATTACGTACGGAGTTTATTTACTTATTTCATCCACTTTCGAGATGAATTTACATTCAAATTTATGCTTTTAATAGAGATAACATCATGTATCAAATTTTATGTTATATACACTCATGTCCATAAATTAAGGATAATTCAGAATCACACAGAAATTGAACTCTAAAATAAAAATTTCACCTGTAGAATTATCACACATATCTTGAAGAAGAATATGCAAATTACAGGAAACCACCAGATGGCTCGGATAGTACGTCACAATGACGAGAGTGTAAGAGAGGGGTATATAAGGAATGGTGGCAAAGAAGTAAAATTGTTCACAAGCACTTTAAAAGCCTTTCAGTGCAATAACCGCATAGTTATGGCACAAAGGAAGCATTTGGATGATTTTTTACGTGGTAGAATTATCGGACGACTGGAATGTGGACGTACCCAGCTGGAAGTATCCGAGGAACTTGGAATCGCCCAGAGTGTCATCTCCAGGCTTTGGCAACGATTCCAAGATGATGGTAATGTGAGTAGATGTTACAGCACAGGTCGCCCCCCGAGTTACAACGCCGAATGAGGACCGGTATTTGGCAGTAACTGCCAAAAGAAACAGACGGAGCACAGCATCAGACCTATCTCGTCAGCTCTCTTCAGCTACCGGTACGACAGTTTCAAGGCAGACCGTGTACAGACGCTTAGGGCACATTGGTCTATATGCTCGTAGGCCTGTCAGATGTGTTCCCCTTACCGCAACTCACTGTCGCCTGCGATTAACCTGGAGTAGAGAGCATGCATTGTGGACACCGCAACAGTGGTCTTGTGTGATGTTTTCCGACGAGTCCAGGTTTAGTTTGCAGTCTGGTTCTCGCCGGACTCTCATATGGAGAGCGTCAGGTACCCGTTACCACCATCGGAAGACACCGTTACGGTGGTGCATGATGGCTCGTTTGGGGAGGAATTATTCCTGGTTCCAGAACTGACCTGCATGTTCAGAGTGTAACGATGACAGGCCACATGTATCGGGATGTCATTCTGGAACAACATGTACGTTTGTTTCGGGGCGCCCTGGGTGCTGAATTTCTGTTTACGGATGACAAAGCCCATCCTCACCGTGCAAACATTGTAGACGAATGCCTTCAATCGGAGGATATCACCCGTATGAATTGGCCAGCATACTCCCCGGACTTGAATCCAATAGAGCATGTGTGGGATATGCTTGGCCGACGAATTGCAGCCCGTCAACCCCCTCCCACCTGTCTACCGGAACTTCGGAGGGCATTGCTTGATGAGTGGTGTAATATTCCCCAAGATCAGATTGATAATTTGATACTCAGCATGCGTAGGCGTGTAAGGCCTGTATTGCATCGCCCGGGAGACATACTCCGTATTAACCATCATACTAACCATGTTATACTGTTTTTTGTAAATAGGTTCTTTTTTGAAATTTGCTCCAGGGAGTAAAAATCGCAATTTTTATTAATATTGTCAAACATACAGCATCTTTTTTGCTCTTTACCTTTTGTTTAATAAATAGACTTTACAAATAAGTCAAATTTGTTTTGCTTCTGTCTCCTTCTTTGCCTGAACTTCATTATCCTTAATTTATGGACATGAGTGTATATAATATATATAATTTCCAATTAGGTTCAACTCTATCGTTTTATGTATCATTTTTGATTTAATTATATTTATGTAGAGAATGATACATATCTGAACCACAAATATGAATAGTTTTCAATACGTGCATCATATTTCTTTAGTTATATTCAATACATCATTTTACAAAACATTTTTCTTAACGCTGTTTGTAATTCCAATTCTTCATTTATTCGACTGGAAAATAATATTTTTTCATCGTCATAATAAATTGCAATCTCGAATCTTATTTGAAACCGTAGCAACATTGAATTTTCCTTGCCTAATGAATGGATTGATTGATATACATTTGCCCATGCATACTCTTTTTCCCCGTGAAAAACCGTTTGCCAAATAAATTTTATACCTATCTTTTAAATTTAAAGTCGCTTCGAAACGAATACACCATGTTTCATTTATAGAAATAAAAGAAAATATTTGTTGAATATGTCTTTCCAGCGGATGAATGTTATATGAGCAAGAAATGGAATTTTAAAACTCGTATATATTTGCTACCACTCTTACTGGGGGCTCATATAACATGTCGTAGAAAAATCTTTCTTTCAAGAAGAGTATTAAAATATATCTTATGAGATATTTCCTTTTCAAAACGCATTTTGATAACGAAATGCATATTCGTTTTTACCTCTTTATTTTCAAGTAGTGAGCGTATGTTAGAATGTTTCTTTTCAGAACCCAAAAGTTGATAACGTATTATGAATGCAGTGGAATGAGAATGTTCTTATATTCATATATCTAATATCTGTGTAATCAAATACTACATCCAATGATATAATAGAAATATGCATTTTTTCTGAACGTTCTTGCTTAATGTTCGCGTAAAGTTTAATTTCAACCTAGAGTAATTCTAATATTGTTCCAGTATCTGTGAGATTGAGATATTTGTGAATATACTTTTACAAATTCATATTTTTTTTATAGAACTTAAAATAGAATTTTCAAAATATTTCGGAAAAATATAAATCAAATCTACAAATTTTTAGAATAGAATGAAATCGGCATTTTCTCCGGAAATATAGATGATTAAAGTTCTTGCATTCACATAGATAATGAAAAGTATTCAAACCGTCAAAAAATGTTTTAAAAAAGAAAATGGTAAACGTTTTTTTAAAAGTAATCTCTCCTCTATAATCTAGATTGTAGCAATATATTTATTTAAAACTTAGAAGAGATTTCGGTTTCCTCTAGCCGATTATTCATGGTCACGAACTCGAGATTGTTGAGCCGCAAGTTCGAGTCCTATTGTCTCTGAAGAGCCATCGCGTAGGGAGACTGATGCATGTCAAATATGTCGAGGCTCAAAGTCCTCCCGTTGATGTAATGTGGAAGTTAGGAAAGAAGGTGCTTGCTCCGGACACGTCCTCGGTCGTGATTAAAAAAAACCAGGTTTGCCGCCAGTGGCCCTCGGGTTGCTCAGAGTGTGACGTAAATTAAAATCAAATCAAAAAGCAAGTGATTTTTATTTCTTTATTGCTTTGCTTTAGAGCCGTGCAAGGACTGTTGAAGACGAACTTTGGAATTTTCAATCATATGCAATGAGGCAATACTGGAGATAATATCTCACTCTCTTAACCCTTTCGTGGGCTTTGGGAATATTACTTTTCATCTATATAATCTTACAAAATACAATACTTAATCCCGCTTCACTTTTAAACTACTGTATATAATCCAGCGATTATGATATCTATAAATCGGACAAAAAAAAAGAAGATGGTACTAAAGAAGAAAGAGTACATAGACCAAAAACTGTCGCTGTATATAACGATGTCATGGAAGGGGCTAATCTCGCTTCGATTAAAGAAAAGAAAGGCACCAAGTAAGAACATCTGTAAAATGGTGGCATCGTATCTTTTATTTTCTTATTGACCTTGCCATCATAAATAGTTTCACACTGTGGCAAGTGAACAAAAGAAAGAGAAGTTTAGACCAGCTAACATTCCGTATAGCATTAGCTCGTCAGCTAATAGACGGATACTCCTCAAGGAAAAGGAAAGGACGTCCCACTGGCTTCCAAGAAAAGAAGTGTGTAGTTCTGGATGATAAGCGCTCAGCCAATGTGGGAAATCATATGCAAAAGATGGTTTTCAGCTATAGACGAGTAGGGAATGCAGCAGAAAGAGGCAAGAAAAGAGGACCCGCTACATGTATACAGAATGAGATCTCCCCTTGTGCATTGCAGCACGTTTCTCATTTTTTCATGGCAAAAAATCAAAGTTAAATTTAATTTTCTTTATAGGGTGAATGGTTCCTTGGGAAGTATTCTTCCCACCCCTAAAACTTAAATGTAAACATAAAATTCGGCAAAATAAAATATGTTTCCATAAATGCCACTGTTTAATTGTTAATAAAACATAAAAAAACTGCTAGAGCAATTCAAAAGAGAAATAAATGGCCCACGAAAGGGTTAACTTAGGTAGCACATTACAGAAAAAAATTGAACCCTGGTTTCAATAAACTCTTAGCATCCTTCACTATTTCGATGGATAGATTTTACATAGAATGAAGACTAGTCCTCATTTGGACTTAAGCATCTCCGGCCTTGTGCCCTTGTTGCTGCTAAAGAAATCCTAAGTCGTTTCTTGAAAAAAAAAATACAGTTTGAATTATTGGTGTCACTGGACATGTTAAAGAACGTTGAACAAGGTTCATTATTTTGCATGACAGATCTAAAGTTGAATCTGAACTCGAGTCCTTAGCTGGACTTAGACATATATCTTCGTAGTTGCTAACGAAATACTAAATCATTAAAAAAAATCCAGTCTGAGTTAATAGTATCACTGAACGGGTTAAAGAAAGCATAATTAAATACAAAATATAATTTTACAAAGTTCTTCGCATTCAAATCTCATCTGATGTGTTAGAAATCCAGTTTAAAAGAACCTCACTACCAGTGCCGGTTTAAGATCATTTCGGGCCCTGGGCGCAGAAGATCTACAGGCCACTTGGCACATGAAGATCGAAATTTATAACCGTAAAATCTGGTTAAGTTCAGCTTATCCGTGACCCTGGGCGCCCGCCTCAAGCGCCCAATGGATAAACCGGCTGCTCCGGATCTCACTGCTCCTTCTCTCAAACTTCGTTAAAGGTACATTTTATCCAAATATTTCTTAATATTATGGTGCTAAAGATATGTTAAAAGGAATACATATAAAATACACATCTATTATTTTACAAAAATAATGAAAGAGTATATTGCCGTCTTGATGGAATTAGAGTAAAGTCACTAAATCTATGAATTATTTTGTTTATTAAATTTTCAGTCCGAAATGTTCTGAAAGAACATGATTTTTTTCCTGTTAAATTCCTTAAATTTATTTCAAAGTACTTTTGACCTTTAAATGTCATTTTTTGTGTCATTTCTGGACAAAATGTTTCTTTTGTTTCTTCAAAATGTTTCTTTTAAAATTGATATTTATATTTTCTTTTCTTTTTCTGTTTTTTCTAGGAGCTGGTCAACCCAAGGATGCTGGCTAAAATATACAAATCAAAGCCATACTGTTTGCCAGTGTAATCATTTGACCAATTTAGCCATTATTATGCATGTCACAGAAACACAGGTACTATAATATTTTACATTCGTGACAGATTTAGAAATCTTAACTTTCTATTATAGAAACTAAATATTTGCTGTTAGGATAAGTTATAAAGTAATGTAAAATGATGTATATATGTGTGGGTATTAATTTTATTCATTTATTTACTTTTCGTTTTTATCTTAAATGAATCCTATGTAACTTATTACAGAGTTATGAATGATATTTTAAACATTCTTATAGAAAAATAGTATGTTTCAGTATTATTATCTTTTTGCTTTTATACAAAAGTTTTTACTACTTTAATTTATTTATTTAAATTATAGAAAGAAAAATCTCTTCCTGTTTAGTTTTATACTTCATATAGAGATACAGTATACTTTTAATTATTTTACTTCAATTCTTCATTATTACTATTTTTTGACGTTGTCGATTTTAAAAAGATGCAGATACTCGTATTAAATTTTTTAATTCTAAAGTTTTAATTACTTTTCCTATTTCTATTATTATTAAAATGCAGGAAAAAACTTAAACTATTGAAAATAATAAATTTAAAATCCACACAGTGCAAAAGAAGGGGAAAAAATCTATATAATGAAAATATTAAAGGGCTTCCTTTGTGTAGAATACATTGAGTTTTAATGTAATTTCTAAGTTAGTCGTTTATTTTAAAAGTGCTTATTTGACTGATCTTGATTTTTCCAAAATTAAATGTATAAATAAATTTAACATTTAAATATAAATTTTAATGTACATTGTTTCTTTTCCACCATTTCTTATTTAATCCGGGTTCTTATAGTGTTTTTTCGATTTAAACTGAATACTTTTACAAAAAAATACGTGTATTTGTTCATGTCCCTGAAGTATTTTGTATTTTTATACATGATATATACTCTTCTATATTTATTAAATTCATGATCAAATGCATACATTTAATTTTTCTTCTGCATTTCTGTATTAGATTTCCAGTATTTGCATTCCATAAGTGGAATTTTTTCTTTACAAAAAACATCGTTATAAATTTTATTATTTCCCTTCGGCTGTTTCTCATTTTCGTTTCTTTCAATGAACTGTTTCTAATAAAAGAAGAATAAAAAGTTGAAAGATTTGAAGCTGTGTATTAATAAGACTTTTTCATATTCCGTTTCGACAAATTCAAGCAAAATCTTTCTCTACATTCTTTTAATTTTCTTTTTTATTCCTCTTTTTGGTTGTATTCTTACTATCGAACATTTTTGAAATCTACCGCCGTTCTATTCTAACTTCGATTTTGGTAGATAGAACAAAATAAAAAATATAAAAAAAACTCGCGTCTTGCTGCGAGTGTGAATTGCTTCCTTCTAAACGGAGAAAGAGAAAGAGATATGGGGGGGGGGGGGGGAGATGAAAACCCTTTGAGTTGATGCATCCGTACAAACTTCAATAATTCGAAAACCTTGAATATACTTGTATGTATATTGATTTAAGAAAAATATTTCTTCATTTTTACTGTAAACAACTGAATTGAATTGCGAAGTGTTTGAAGAATTTGCAAAAGTGTTGAAGGGGAAAAAGTTCGAAAAAATAGGAAACTGAATTCACTGAGTTCTATATGGAATTAGTTTTATTTACCACTTGCAAAAGATTCTTTTTCTGGATTTGTCGAATGTATTAGAAAGTATTGGGGACTCATTTTTATCTTTCAAAAATATCGATATTTGGTTTTGATCTGTTTTTCAAAGATCTTTTTTGGAAAAGTGGCGCATTTTAAATTGTCCATGATCCTCGTACTTATAGGTGCATGGTTTCATTTCTATGGTAAAATACCTCTTTTTGAAATGTGTTACACTTTTATACAATTTTCAAAAAAAATATCCTTACGTATTTGTTTTGTTTTAAGACATTTTTTAAAATTTATTTCTCTATTTATATTTTATATATTTAAATGTGATATGCTCTACATTTGTTATTCTAGATGTAGATTTTAAGTTTTCTTCGATGCTTATGTCGTAGTTTTTTCTATTTGTTTTTTGATGCATTCACAAAATTGTAGACCATAATATATTAGCAGAATTTAAACAGTTTCTTTTTTAATTTAATTAGAAAGATAATTAAAACCTATTTTTCCTTCACCTGAGATTTTTTTTGCAAGTTCTTTGTTCAGTAGTATATACGTATTTAATTTGTAAATTTTAATTTTTCTTTACTCATATTTTTGTTCTCAGCAATTCACTTAATTATCTTTTATCACTATTAACTAATCGACATTATACTGTTCGAATATTCTGTATACTCATAAATTAATCCATTTATATTAAACCATTAAAATGAATACATTTTATCAAAATCCATTTGATATCAAAAACTTTTCATAAAAATTATTCCCTTTTAAGCACCAAAAAAAAAAAATGTTAAATTAATTTATTTAAGCAAAATCCAACATATCAAAAACCTTCCATAAAATTTTTTTCTGTGAAGATCAAGAACCTTTAATTTAGTCCATTTAATAATTCCATTTGGTATCAAAAACCTTATAAAAATTATTCCATGAACATCAAAAACCATTAACGAATTAAATTAATGCATTGACATTAAAAGTTTTTTTTTTTTTATAAATAGAAAATTCAAATGATATAAGACATAAAATGAAAATAAATCGTTCATTGGTAATACAATTGATAATACAATGAATTATATTTTTCTCTACTCATGTTTTTGTTTTCAATATATAATTCACTTAATATTTATTCTTTTATCTGTATTCCAACCAATGTTATAGAATTCGAACATTATATATTCCCAAACTAATTTATTTGTTAAACCATTGAAATAAATGCATTTAATAAAAATCCATTTGATATCAAAAACCTTTTGCAAAAATTATTCCTTTAATATTAAACATTCATTTAATGCATTTAATCAAAAATCTTTCAAAATTATTCCATTAATATAAAAAATCATTAGCTTAATCTATTTAATGAATTAACTAATCGAGTTGATACAAATTTTTTTACAGACTGATAATACAACTTTTAAAAATTCGTTAGTATAAAATATACATTCGATGCTATTTTTTTTTAAAATTTTTTTTTTTACATTTCATTTGAAAAATATTGCAGTAATCTATAAAATATATATTTTATTATATTACAATTCTTTTCCATCAACACGATAAGTGCATTTTCTTCAAGAATAATTCCTCTAGATATTATACATAGCATATGAAAGAAAAGTATTCACGTGATTGCATTACCTGTTCACATTTTTTTCAAAAGCAAGAAATTCGTCTTTAAAATAGAAACATATCATAATCAGCTCTCAGTGTCGGCAGACTTACTTCGTTTTTCGTCGCTATTTGCGGCTAGGAAAAAATAAATCGAATTTCCAACTCCAAACAGCTGATGAATAATTTATTGCCACAACATGTGTTTTTCAGTTCCTTATTATTTTTGTCATTGAAAAATTTCGTCTTGAAAGAGTGCACAAATAGAGGCTATGAGATCGAGCCCCAATTTTTATTATTGTTATTTATCTTATTATGAACACAATCTGAGTTCCGTGTTTTATTTTCTTTATTCATTATCATAATTAGGAGCTCTGAGCGTACAGAAATGAGAATCTATTGAAAAGTTTGAAAAGCCAATTTCATCAAAAATCCAAACACATCTTTTTTATTTTAAGTTTTAATGTATGGACATATGTAGGTTTTTTTAATTTCTGTAATTCTGTTTATAAGAAATAATATCTAACAAAGTTTTTGCATATATTATTTCTTCTATCAACTCTCAGTGTTGTTATTTGTCTTTTTTAAATCTTTTCTTTTATTGTGTATGCACCTCATTCATAATAATGAGGTTTTTGTGGAAGAATAAGCAGGGACATAATTGGATTTAAATAAAACTGATTTAATAAGATAAGATTTCTCAGTGTATACGAATTAGTGTGGGCGGAAATGAAAAACACCTTTTTTCCGGTTGTTATAAAAGTAAATAGATAACTCATGAGTAATTTTTAATGGGAATATATTTTTTTAGTCCTTATTTACTTCATTTTAAATTTAAAAAAACTCGTTTGACTCACAATTAGGAATCTGATTTTAGAATTATTTCCGTGAAGCTAATTGAGAACAATTTTAAATGATATTCATTAGCCAAATTAAAGAAATGTGTACGCGTGTGTATTTTAGAATCTTTTATTGAAGACTTTATGAATCATGTTGGCAACACACTTCGCCTATTTTAATTTAAAATTTTGTATTTAAAAATTTATATTTATATTTTAATTAATTAATTTTCAAAAAGCAAATTCTAATGTATAATTTGTGAAGTTTCAGCTTACAAGTTCATTTTAAGGCTTGCTCAAAATGAATAATCAATATTTTGCAGAATAATTTTAAAATTTATAATTTTATTTTTTGTAATTTGAATAATGCATATTCATTACAAATCTTTATTAGCATGCTAGCCGTTATCCGACCGCTTCGCTGGTTATTTCGTGATGTTGCATGGCTATATAATGTTTTCAAGTATTTGCTAACTATGTTTTAGCATTAAGCTTTCAATTGTACTTACAAAAATATTATTTTAGCCTTAACCTTCGATTTAAAAAAAGGATAGGATTTTGTGTTATATAGCTGAGAGGAGAGAAATATAATTCTTTATTACACTTCCATAATCCTCCTCGGAATCGATTCCCGTAAAAAAAAACCCCGTTCTTATCGGACGTCTACTCAACAAAAGAAACATTCTTGCCCAAATTTTTCAGTCTAGGTTTAATAGTTCCAAAACTGATTCTTTTTTCTATTTCACCCTCGAAACCCTCCGCAACCCATTTGGGAGTCGATTTCCACAAGTTCCGTTCTTAACGAATTTCTATTCAACAAAAGAAATATGCCTGCCGAATTTCAAGTCTGTAGGTATAATTGCTCTCGAGATCTCGTGATGAATGAGTGAGTCGGCTTTCTTCTGGAGAGAGATCGTTGTTTATATAGTTTCGAATAATACCAAATTTTTCGAAATTCCACACTCGGGCATGGATCGTACATTGCTCTATTTTGTTTTGTTTTAAAATTGATGGTGCACTTGAGTTGCACAACCAATTTTTATCTGTTTTTCTCATTATTTTGAGTGAACGTTGAAGAAGAATTTCCAAAAATTTCCATTTGATGATTCACTTCCATAACAACAATGACAATACTTGAGATCATATCTCACTTTCTTGGATTCAAAGTACGCTGCGCTAGAGTTTAGGAGTTCTGTTAAATTACATGTACAATAGCCTTATTAGCATACATAAAGACTAAGTCTCGAACACATTATTCTCTTACTCACCTCTGTCAGTGTCTTAATTTACCATGTCTTGCTTACTATTTGGGGAAAAGGGACCTTTTGCCTTAAAATAAACGTTTAATTTCTATATTGCACCAGAAATCAAACTCTCTCTCCCCCGCCATAATTTTTAGAATAAACGGAAGGGGAAAAAAAGGTGTGTAGTCTTTTCTTTTTCCTGCCTTCTCTTAAAACCCAAGTAATTATATTTATAATCTTGCAGAGAGTGATGTCAGAGCTAATTCAAATTCACCGCTAGTGCATGCGTTTAAATTTAAAATCCCGCATTATAAGAAAAAAAATATATAATAAGAAAAGACGGTGAACCTCAATTCATTTATTTGCGTACTAACACTTAAAAAAAAAACGAACCCTTAAAAAGAAAGAGAAAAGAATAATGCAATCATGTTTTTACCGCAGAATACTTTTCCGGGCAATGGGTAATTACAACCACCCTTTTAAAAGAGTTACACACCCTCTCAGCGGCGTTTTGAATAGCAAAGGGTGTCATCACACCTTTTACTTTCCTTACCTTAATGGCAATTTAATGGCACTTGCCATTAAAGGCTAGCAAATTGACACCGAGTCACGTGAGTCTCTGGCCTCACGTGACTCAAAGTTCTTTAAAGGAATGGAAAAGTAAATTCCGTTGAGAAGGTTAGTTTTACTACTGGGAACTTACGTGGCAGTGAAAGAGGCAAAGCACTTTCATTGAGTTTAAGCGTAGTATCTGTCTCATCTTTTTATTAAAAAAATGTTGCAAAATTTGTCTACTATTATAAATTTTTTTTTCGGATACTTAGTTCCCATAATTGCAAAGTATTCTATTTGGAGTTAATTAGTTATAATATTATTCTTTTAGAATTTCATAAATAAAATTAAATCCAGTTTCTTAAAAGATTATAAACAAGTACTTGTTATTTCATTTATTCTGAAAATTGTCGACATAAAGTTTTTAAAATGTGCTCATCCTTATCAGATTTTCTTTAAATTTAAGAGGATTTCATAAATTTTTATATTTTAGACAGATTTACGTTCGAAAACTAAATTATGCTGATAAATAGAAAAAATAAAATGGCATTAATAAAATATAAAAATAAAGTCACATTAATAAAATATAAAAAATTAAGTGACATTAATAAAATATAAAAATATAGCGACATTAATAAAATATAAATAAATCGACATTAATAAAATATAAAAAATTAAAGTGACATTAATAAAACATAAAAAATAAAGCGACATTAATAAAATATAAAAAATAAAGCGACATTAATAAAATATAAAAAATAAAGTGACACAATACATTAAAAGAATGACCAGGATATCGAATTTTTTTAATTAGCTCATTTTAATTGTGCGACTTTTCTAAATATGTGCATAAAATTCCATAGCTCTAGCTGCAATATTTAGCATTTTTTTAATTGTAAGTCAAAGCGAAAACCGAAACTAGAACTCGTGAGGGTCTGCATTTAATAAATATTAAAAATAAAGTGACACATTGCATTAAAAGAATGACCAGAATATCGATTTTTTTTAAATAAGCTCATTTTAATTGTGCAACTTTTCTAAATATGTGAATAAAATCCCATAGCTCTAGCTGCATTATTTAGCAAGTTATTTAACTTTTTTGAATTGTAAGTCAAAGTGAAAACCGAAACTAGAACACGTGAGGTCGGCATTTAACTCTTTCATTTATTTTGCTGACCTTAAAAACTTCAAATGGCTTTTTTTCCTCAGATTTTATTTCCCCCCATTATTGTGTATTTAAAATACCAAAACTTCATATTAAATATAAAGTTTTGAAACTTCTACTGTTGTTTCGTATAATATATTTAACGATTCTGTGCATTGAATAAGGATTTATGGGAGTTACTTTTTAATATATCATGAATGTTAGATATAGCTGCTTTTTTGCATTGTTTTTTATACTATTCGACACGAAAAAAACTGTTAAGTAAAGAATCACTCGTAATACCAATCCCGTACGCGGAATTGCGAGGAACACTTCCAAGAATGTTTGGAAAAAAATTGCTTACAAAATATTGAAATTTGTAGAAATAATAAGAATTTTAAAATATTGAAGCATATTTTTAAAAATTTAAAATTTTTATTCGATGAAAAATAGTGTTTTTGTGTGAAATGTATATAAAAACTAAACTCAGTGGCGCAACAGCCCATTAAGACCAAAGCATACTGTACTTATCTCAATATATAGTGACCTTGGGCGCTGAGGTGTATGAGGAGGTGTTCCGGTTAGGTGGTCAGTCTGAAATATTATATGTATTTCATTTTTGTTCAAATAGGGTACATGTGAACATTTTCATAAAAATGTATAAATAAAAAAATATGTACAGGGTATCATGTCCATTTAAAGAATAACAATTATTAAAGCAGACATAAAAGAAAGGTGTACGAAATAAGTAATTAAAATAAGTAACTAAGAGGGATGATTATGAATAAAATATATGTAAACAGAAAATATAAAAGGGGAAGGAGATAAAGATGTTGAAGAGGATAAAATTCAGTTTAAATAGTATGGGAAACATTTGGTTTTTACAGTGTATTTTTTAAAATATATATATTTTTTTATTTACTTGAAATTATTTTTATAGTAAAATCATTTCTGTGTATTCTGTTCGCTCAGTTTTTCAGATTGCTATATTATCGCAAGTATTATCTATTAAAATCATGCTTCATAATGTGTTTTTTAAATCGAATGTTCTTTAAGTACTTCTATCATATACACTAAACATCTTTTAATTGGTATTCAAGAAAGTCTTTTTAAGGCTTGATATGTATAAATTGCACACACCACTTTTCTTTCCGTTCTTTTTTTTATAGCGTTAACACGACTATGATAAAAAAAAACACGACCATTTTTTTCTTTCCGTTAGTTTGAAGTGAAATAAATTAACTTTAAATCAACCGCACTTGAGGGAAAATATTAGTTTGTTTTTATCGAATGGTATTAAAAATCCGCAAACGATTTTAAAATTATTTTTTTATATTCACAGTGCCAATTTTAATAGGATATCAAAAAATTTCTCTTTAAAGTTCATTAATTTTGATGAACATCCCCCTTTCCTCTTCTTGTTGATATCAACTCATGTATGTTTAAAAAAGTATGAGATTTTTAATATAATATTCTCTTCTGTAAGAGTGAGATCAGTAATCGTTCCAGAAAGAAAGATGTCTTGTTTATTCCTGTCATTTTTGACAGGTTTCCAGCTGGATGTAACGTAATTCTGGAAGCTTAAAAGGTCGATGTTCGACCTGATTCATGTTGTAATACACAGATGGGTTATCCCATTTGTTGGAACACTTTAGGATGCCAGCTTATCTGTCATTTTCGGTAGAATTGACTTTATTAATTAGTGTCATTTTTTCCCATTCCTTTTAAATGATATTTCCTGTTTGATTTTAACTCATTAATCTATTTTATAACTAAGATACTCGTGAATAAAAATCCATTCATTTTATTATTGAAATTCACGAATTTGTTTGCTTCACAGACATGAATAAGACTTTGAAAAATGTCTAAATGGAAATGTTAGCATCCAAATTCTTCTAAAATCTACGTATAGTTGGAGAAAAATTGTAAATTTTCTATTTCCTAAAAATACAAAATTTTATTTAATTTATATATTGTAAATGGTAATTAGTTATAAGATTACATTGTGTCATTTCTTAATTTAAGATTAATTGTAATTTTGAATTTAAAAAATAGAACACTAAATCATTTGTATCTAATACTGGACATATGAAAATTACTACTTAGTTTTTGTCTTCCATATCGATTCTACTTATTATTCTTATTTAGCCATTAAAGTATTTTGTGATTCTAATAAATTCGTAACAAATATTGATGCTGTTATTCATTACTGTTATTTTTTTTTCAAGTGTTTTGATAGTTAGTCGCATTGTTGAACAAACAGTTTGCTATGTTTAGTTATTTACATTTGCAAAATACTGCTGAAAATAATATATAACATATTAGAAAGGGAAATAAACTTTTACTGCAATATAGTAAAAATTATAAATACGAATTGTTTTAGTTAAAAAATAAGGATGATTTAATACTTTATCTACTCTGTAAATGTATTCATTTATTTACATATAATATTCATGTATGGCCATTTATCTTTTCTTTGTGAAAACAAACTTTTTGAAACTGCGTACAAATCTTTTTAGTTCCAAAAGCATTAAGAACCACCAATGGAATGACACTTTTGTCAGGCTCACTTTGACAGACGCCTCAACTTTCGAAAAATCTTTTGCAATTCCTCTTGCAATTCGAGATCTTGCATCTTAACTGCAACCCTAACGGTAATCGGAAGATAGGTGATAAAGAAGACACTGAAGGGTACTAAGGTATCATTCTTCGAGATCTTCCAAAGATCCCTCAGAGCCACTTTCTGAAAACGATTCAATCTTTTCTTTCACTTTTTTTCCACCGCGGGGTGACGTGATTCGTTCCAATGCGGACTCGATCCAACCGAAATATGATCAGGCCTTCTTTGATTTTAAAAGAAAATGACTCGCTCTAAGAGTGGATCGTTTGACCCGCTTTGCTCTATGAAATCGCTGGGGAGAAGAGTTAGAAAGGTAAATTTATTTTATAGCATTTGTGTTTATTTGCATTGCCCTTTCGAAAAAGAGGGAACGAATCCAAAAGCGGCTTAATGTTTATAAACAAAAGAAACTAAGGGGAAAAAAGTTAAAGCGCTTAGGAGTTGCATATTTAAGTATAGTATTTCAGTTAAATTTTTTTTATTTGCCTGCGTTTTTTGTACGTGTTTCTTAGAATATAAAAGTGGGCAACATTGCCAAGGAAAATTTCCAGTTGGTTTTTATTGGAAATGTTATTCTTTGAGGTTAAACATTATTTGTGGAATTTTAAATGAAAATATCCATTTTTTTTTCTTAAAGATAAGTGCTTAGTTTATTTTTTTGATAAGCTGGTATGTTGAAAGGATTTAAACGGAACGTGAATTGGTGATTTATCAACTTTTATAAGTACGTACCTTGGTCTTTTTTTGGAGAATTTTCGATGAAGTTCTTGTGAGTGTTTTTTTTTTTTACATTTCCGTTGTTTAATTCCGTGGAAGTTTTTAATAGTCTTGATGAAATGATTGGGAAGAAGACTTTTAATCCATTTTATCATTTTGCAAATGTATTGAAATGCTTTCAATAAAAATAAATAGTTTCGGAGGACTTTTTAAAAAAAGAATTTAGAATTTGTTCTAGAATTTCTTTATTTCCATGGAAACAATTTTTTTATTGCCTGCAGAATAGAATTGCTTAACTGTTAATATTAATTAATCAAAGAAGTTTGAATTTTTAAGTGTGAAAGGTCTACCTATAGACATTCTATAAGACACGAAACTTCCAGTTCATATTTTTCGCACTTAATAATTATTCATTCCCAGCACCCCCCTTTCCAATGTAATGGATATTTATGAATTAGACAGTTTTATGGAACGTTCTTGCTAATAATTTTACTATGTTCGATTAGCGTACATATTAATTTCTGCGTTTAACAAGGTTAGGTTGGTTCTCCTAGAACAAAGATATATCCCAGTCCTTTAACTGTACGATATCATAACCGCCACAGTGCTGCGATCATACTCTCGAGCTCGTGGACGGTGCAGGAACGTTTTTTACGGTAAAAAGTTAAATGTTTTTAACCGAAATAAATAGTTTATTAAATTAAAATGATATTCAATTTTTTGTGCAAAAAATTCTTAATTGAGTCATGTATAGTGCTACGTGGATCGGAGTTCTAGGATTTTATGTTATCAGTCTCAAAGAGCAAAGCATTTCTTCAGAGGTGATGGAAATTGTCGAAATACATTCCTTAGAAATGCTGGATACAACAGTAAAATTTGCAAAATTTATCCCGGAAGATCATTACACCTTCTACAACACTAAGACACAAGTATCAGTGTCTAGAAATACAAATACGTAATGTATTCGCAAGCAATCGCTCGATCGAAGCAACTTTTTAACAACTTTAGGCAATACTGCCCCAGTTTCGGCGAGCTTTTCCCTATTTATAGTCTACACAGACTTTTCTCGAAAAATCCGCATGCTTTATAGATCGTAATATAGTAGATTTCTCTAGTAATTCCCAGAAACATCCATGTTGCTGCCAAAATGGTCTCCAAAAATGATGCCAACTATCACCAAGTTTCCATTGAATTGCCATTATATTGTAAGGAACGGCGTTGCTTGCGAATATTATAATTTTAGCATAAAATAAATATACATAGAGTAATATTAACATATTACACAACTAGATATAAATTATTTACACTGTTTTAAGCATTCATTATACAAAATTCGTAACCATAGTATAACATTACATAAATGCGGTTTTTATATAGTTAATTTAATGAGCAGGAATATTTTTTTAATAAAAGAATGACCCAAATATAGTATTTTAAAAAGTATATGTTTATCATGAAACTTTTTTTTTATAGAATCACTTTATCTTTGGAAATAAATCATTTCTTTATGGTTTTCTTTCATTCAAGATGTCATAATTCGGTAAATTTTTGTCAAAAGTCTGAACTCACTAATCAGCAGATTTTTCTTCATCTCTGTTGACAAAAACTGTCAAAACAAATCAGCTAGTGCAATAATAAATTATTTTTTATTATCTCTTTTCAGATTGTGTAAAACAACATTGTTTTTATTCTTATCAGATATGTTGAAATTAGAAACAGAAACATATACACATGTCTCAAAATTTTTATTATTAACACGCTTTTATAAGTTTCACTTGCACGTAATGGAATCTTGGAACTCGATTTTTACCCACTTTAAAAGGTCAGATTAATTCGAAATTTTGCATACTTGTCAAGTACCGATGACAATACAATAATTTCATAATTCTGTTCCATTGTCCTGATTAGGATCCTCAGGAATAAGGATTTCTAGATTTAGCAACTAATTCCATATACCATTTCCAGGTTTGGCGACTAATTCCATGTACCATTTCCAAATTTGGCAACTAATTCCATATTTGGCGATTAAAAGACTAAGGTATATTCCTAAAATTGAAAACACGCTCGTGGTTAATAGAATTAAAATAAACAAAAAAAAAAGTGTTCTTTATGTGAGAAAGGGGAAAGTGGGTGCGTCACCATCGATTTTATTAATTTTATCATTAAAATGTTCTCTTTTATAAAGAAATGTTCAAAATTAAGATACGTATTTATTTCTAAATACAAAAATTGGTGTTAGGAGTTGAGTAATAATTTAAATTTTAACTTTAATTGTTTGAATGATAATTGTAGCGTTGTTTTATTATTTATGTTTATTTTTTTATAGGATCAACCACTGACTACAGATCATGAAACTTTGAGGATGATAGTGTACATTGGATGTGCTGTCACCATGATCTTTCTTCTCATCACATTGTTGGTCTTGCAATTTATCAGGTAAGCCGATGATTAATATGGTTAATACCTTTAATTTAATTCTTATTTCAGGTCATTTGGAGTTGAATTAAAGTCCAATATTTTTAGCAAAATCTCAAATGGTTGAATTACGTATAATGTGCAAGAGGGGTTGGGATGTAATTTTTAAAAACTTCGTCTGGATTTGTGACGTATTTCCGTTGAGAATTCAAACTAAATAGAAATTTTAGAACAATTTAGAATTTTTTTTTATCATTTTACCAAGTGATAGGAGGCTGTCATGGTGGATGCAAACAAATTTTGGCAGCTGTAAATTCATCTGAATGTGACGTTGTGACTTGACCTGTCATCGTGACGCAATGCCTGAAGCAGCCGCGAGTTGAACTGAAAAGACGATTGGAAGAGTGATTCTATAGCTCCAAGAAAATTTGACAGTCTTTCCGAGACACTTTCACAGGGCTTGCTATCTGTATGAAAAGAAACAAAAAAATCTCCCGAAAGGAGAAGCGATCAGTGACGAAATATTACTCCCATGAAATTAATAAAAAAATTGACCCGCAGGAACCCAGTGCTGTTGGACAGCAAATATGAATCACGCCAGCTATTTCTTGCCTCCGATTTGCAAAGTATCTTAGTATAGTGGGAAGAAATGTAAATAACGAGAAAAAAAAATTACCTTATACTCAGGGTATAAAAAAAACGAAGTAGAGAAAAAAAAATTATAAATCGAAATTTGAGATGAGATTTAGGCCACCGCATAATTTACAAACAAAATTGTACAAAACAGTTGAATCGAAACAATTACGTAATTATGCGAGTGTACTATGACAGTTAACTTAATTGTAAATAATGGGAGAGCCGCGTCACAAGTTGAAATCAATAAACACGTTTTTTTACCCCATCAGGAGATCTGTAATTTACTTAAATATATTTATATCAAGCTTGTATAACAGACTGTGTTAATAATTGTAACCGTAAAGATTACGTTGTAACTGGTTAAGAAGTCTATTCTGCCTTCAGTTAGTGTTTTGAGGTCTTATTGTTGTACGAATGTGTGCCCTTTTATGTAATCCGGTGTCAATTCTGCTGTCGATCGAAAATAAAGGAGGTTTTGACCTGCGAAGAAGTGTCTTCATTTGGATATTGCTAACCTGTATTGCATTCCCATGCATCAAGCCGTTTCACAAGCTAATAATTAGGAAAAGACAAATTTACTTTTTCCTAAAGAGTTGTTTTAAAGATCAATGATGTAAATAAAATATTTTTACGCGAAATATCCATTTAAAAATAACCCATCAACTGAAAGAAATCAACATTTCTGTTATTTACGGAATTATATTTACTCTTAAATATCATTTCACAATCTAATATATGGCATGTTTGTTGTGTCGATCTAATATATGGCATGTCTACTTTCCTATAATTTAATTTATCATCCCAAAAATCAACCGAAATAAAACCTGTTGAAGCACTTAAGTGAAAAATAAATCCACCCAAGAGGGTATGAAAGCAATTATTTAAATTAGCGGTGCCACTTAAAAGTATTAAAAAGCTTCATTACAGGAAATGATCAAAGTTGAAAAGAAGTCGAGAAGAAGCTCACCTCTTCTACTTTACTATTATTATTTTTTATTCCTAATCCCTTCGTGTGCTCGAAATTTTTTTCCTACAGCTATTTAGAAAATTTCAGAGTAGCAACCGAACGATTTCTTAAGAAGAAGAGAAAAAAAAGTTTCAAAATAAATAAACAGATAAATAAAAATGAAATTAATGAGTGTAGAGAGTAAAAAAGAAAGTGTGGAAGGTATTTGGGGTCCTCCCCCGACTACTCCCAGAGGGAGAGAAAGCTCTGAAAAGTGGTGAAAAATGTAGTAAACAAGACAAGAAGAAAAGTTCAGACCTGAAAATCGAAGAAGAAGGTGTGTTGGAAGATGGAAAATCGAACGCAAAAGGAGTTTATATTTTTTTCCTTCTTTTTGATGAAGTATCCTGCTTTAATGTACAGTGGGCCGAATGGCGATTCTCTTATTTAGGTTTATTCTTCCGGTTCTCTACGTTCGAATTCGAGCAGTAAATGGTTTTGAAATATCGTACTATTAAACTTCTTTCCCCCTCATGTTCTTTTAATATCTGAAATAAATGATTATGAAGACGGCGGTGTGCTTTTTTGTGAACTTGGAAATGTATTACGGTGGAAGATTTAAACTTTTTTTCTTTCTTTCAAAAAGCTTGCGAATGTGTGTGTATGTGTGTTTTTAAAAAATATTTATTATACTAGGAGCTGGGTTGGGTTTTTTTAAAACTAGGTAGTATGCAAATATTTTTGTTTAGTTTGTGTTGGCTTACATTTATGCATTCCATCTGTATGGTATTTTTTTGTATTGGGTATAAATTTTAATTCTGTTTATTCCCCCCCCCCCTTTATCCAGGAAATTTTCCTTGCAGTCTCGATGTCAGCACTCCCTGGTGATTTCTGTATTTATGTCATTTTAATTTCCTTAATTCTAATTCTTTACCATTTCTTTCCCCCACCAAAAGAGAAACACAAATTTAGTTTAGAAGTACAAAAACAAATAAACATCAATATTAATACTTTTTGGAAATAGAGTTTGCCAAAGAAAAAAGTGACGTAAAAGACATGTAATCAATGGTACAAAAGAACGTATTCATATTTATTTATGACAATTTATACCAAAAACCTTAAGGTATTTTGCCCCTAACTAATAATTTTAACTAAAAGTGACGGGCCAAAAATTGAGGAGTCAAATAAACAGAATTTTGCGGAATTTATGATGAAATCTCTCTCAGCCCCCCCCCCCCTCCCGCCTCCTACGCAAAATGACAGATATTCAAATTTGGAAACCATTTGCCTGTACAATCATATTTAATACACAATTTCCAGAGTGAGGGGCGAGAACCCCGATTCCCCGTGTCACCTTACAGTTTTTTTTATGAAAGTGTTAAATTAAAAACATTATAATGGTTGATTTAAGTATACACTCATACTTCAATATTCAAAAATAATGAACAGTCTTTTTAATCGCTTGCGAATATTTATAAAATAGACAAAAAATAATATTTTCGGCTCTACTTTTTAGAACTTTAAATGCCCTTAATGTTGTCTTGAGGACTTAACCATTCATGTAATTTTAAAATATTACGTAGTAGCTTCATACATCATAAAAATGAAATCAAAATTTCTTTTACATAGCAATTTATATCAAATTTTGACCACAAAAGAAATTTACTTTCATGCAAGAATGTAATCCTACATATATATATTTGCAAGTATTTTCCAAAGTTCTATAGTCTCCTGCTCAAACACACACACACACAGCTTAACTTCCCTTTTTATTGCTTATAAGACTTTATAAGCAAAAGTGCAGCGCGTTATATTTTTTATGAGAATATTACCTTCATATTCTGTCTGAAGAAGGTATTTGCAGCTATTCGGCAATCTTTCTGCTACTTCATTTACACTTAACATACATCTGCGACTGCCCATTCGTGTCCAACCAAATTCACCTCTTGGAATCTCTTAAGTTACCAGCAATCAGGCAAACTTTTTCGCCTAGCAGCGCAACACATTCCACCAGCAATACGTAACCATATTTCCTTACGTCTTTTTCTTCTCTCTCTTTCCGTTTCTTCCATAACTCAGTTGTCATTTTCTGTCGATGCAAGCATGCTTCTGTGAGGTGATTAAACACAATGTCACACGAAAAGAGGGTTCACCTAGGGGGAACCATCGAGGCGTGTCCCCTGCCAATAAACACCTGGAGACAGAACTAGGGCCTACTCTTTTCTAGAAGCATTCATGCGGATTGGGAAGAACTTTTTCTTTTGGCTTCCTGCTCCTTCGATATTTTCTCCAGGGCAGGAAGAAGAACAATGAAAAAAGATGTAGGCTTCCCCCATCATTTTTATGCTTTTTACCAACTTTATAGTAGAGCAGTATATTCCCTTCTCAGAAAAGATGGTTCGTGGGGTTGGTTATATTGGGAATTTTTTTTTGTAAGATGGTTTGAAACTTTACATAAAAAATTGCATTTTAGCTTGTTGGTAGTTTTATTGAGTAATAAATAAATGCTTAGATATGTATATGTGTGTAAGTTTTATTTCTAAAGTCTTTTTTAATGTTTTTTGCGTTGTTTTGCAATGAAAATTAGGCTCATAATGTATTCGTTGATAAATGTATCCACAATTCATTCAATTCTTTGTAAGGATAACAACCTTCTTTGCATTTTTTGAGACAATTTCATTAGATATTGCACAATTTTTAAGTTTAAAATCTCATATTTTTCAAAGGGACTTGGCGCGCAAAATTTTTGTTTGCCCTCTATGTATACGCATTATGGGAAACAGTTTTTGTGCTCAAGATACCAGTTTTGTTTGTACTCAGTTCCATTTTTTAATGAAAAATAATAATAAAAAAACTCATGATGTGATTTTAAAATGCTGTTTCTCCTACAATAATTGACGTACACAAATGAAGTTCGATTTACGAATACGCGTCGAAGAATGTATAACAAAAGTTGGTACGATTTTTTATGAAAGTTTGTTGAAACTCCTTAAAAAATGTATGTATTCTAAACTAAACTATTATTAACAATATGTATAGCTTTGATTAAAAATGCAAACTAAATTTTGTTACGTGTATTAATAGCAATAGTTGGAAGAAATATCGAAGTATTTAGCACTGTAGGGGAAAAAAGACTTTACAATTCAAATGAAGATAAACAAATTATTTTTTTCTTTACAAGATTTGCAGTTTGCAGGTTTTTTTTTGTAAAATTTTATTTGCCATTGGGATGTGAATAAAAAAGGGCATAAAAGTTATCATAACTCTGTGATTTTTTTTTAACTTAGAGCTTTTCAATTTTGTGATATTATAGAAAAAGCATAAAGAATAATTTTAATGTAAATAGATTTGATTTCAATTTTGGACCGATCTTTGTCAGTTAAATCGGACTATGTCCTCTAAAAAAGTTATGCATATTATATTTTACACAAAAATTTGCCAAACACTTCATGTAAAGCCACATTTCTTTCAGTGCTTCACATAAAAGGTTTACAATTCAAATGAACTGCAATATCGGTTTTTATTTCACAATTATTTTTAAATCTTAATCATTTTCTATATTTTTGTTCAGAATTTGCGAATATTTCTGGAGGAATTATACTTAAAGTACCCCACTAGGTTGAAAAGATTTTTTAGGTATTTGATGTTAGGGCTATTAGGGAAAAAAGAAATATAAATATATTGAGTTATATATATAAATATATATATATATTTCTTTTTAATGAAATTATTACGATAATTTGTGCACGAAAAACGGGATATCTCCAAAACATTCCAATCAAACTCAATGCAATTTGTAACACGTATGCTATGAGCCCTTTAAAATGTAACAAACCGCGGATTTACATTTAATCACATTTTACAGTAATTTTTAGCTTAGAACATACAGCAATTTCGACGAAAACTAATTAACGACCGATTTGAATGCTTATAGATTATTTATTAAGATATTTTTAACCTACAGTTTGTGACACTTCAGATGGATCAGGTAGTATGAAATTAAATTTGCATTATGTCCAAAGTGTTTTAATCTATAGCGTTTTTCTTAACTTTAAAATTTTTGCTAAAATTTCATAAAAATAATTTTTTTTCAAAACCAAAGTGTGATACATGTTATTTATTTAATAATTACGACTCTTTAAGCCTGTTTATGATATTTAGTACAATAAAATTCTTCTAAAAATCAATTTTTAAAAAATTGGTCTCTGAACCTAGTCGGATGCCTTATAAAGCTGAAGAAACAATTATTTTCCAGTAGGGAGCTTATTGTGATTTTGAAATATAATCATAAAAAAATTATATTTATTTTTTCTGTGTAAAATTTAACATTGCAGAATTCATCAAAACTATACACAATCACTTTTGTTTGGACACGCTGGTAGCTGGAAAACATTCATTAAATGCAACAAAAAAGGAGTTATTAATCATTATTTAAACCCGATTGCTAAACCCAAAAAGTATCTTATTCAAATTCTCGTAACACATTTAAAACTTTTCGTGAAAAATGTTCCTGTTACAAGCGAGCTGAAAAAGAGAAAAGATATTCGAAATATTAATAAAACCGTTACGAAGGAAGAGTACACAATAGTGCAAGCCTCTGGAGGGTAGTTTTTCAACACGAGTATATAAAGGCATATCATCCTTTCACCACCAATCCGAAACTTGCTCACAAAGGACGACCGAAAATTTATCGAGAAACTCTTCATTTTTATCGCATTTATTGTGATGGGGGTGGTGAAATGTGTAGGAAAGTTATTCCCATCAACTGCCGGGTGAAAATGAACGTTCTCCATTATTTAAAGTCCTACTGCGTTCCTTTTTTCTCTCTCTCTTTAAAAACCTCCTGCAGGTAACTTATTTCTATCTGATGCTGCGTATAGTGGAATTATTTCTGGAACTGCATCTTCGGAGAAAGATGTAGAGTGGTATAAGTCATCGCGTGTTGTTCGCTGTATTTTTCGGTTGTAAAATTTTAATGATTATTTGAGTTTGAATTTAATGCTTTTTAAAAATCCTATATATTTCGTTATTAATAGCGCAGTTTACTTATAAAAAAGCGTCAAAGATTTCCTAAATCTAGTTTAGTGTGTTATATTGACAAAATAGGACCTAGATCTCTTTTAATAGATTCTTATTATTTAAAAAAAAAACAAATATATTATTTTGCTTATTTATTTAGATTTTTGATAAAATATTCGTTAATTCTCTATTTTTTTCTTCATTAAAAAGGGATACTTCTCTTTAACGGCAAGTTTCCTAAATCTAATTTAGTGTGTAATATTCACAAAATTAGACGTAGAATTCTTTTAATAGATTCTTCTTATTATTTTAACAATAAATATATTATTTTGCTTATTTATTTAAATTTCTGATAAAACATTCATTGATTCTCTATTTTTCTCTTCAATAAAAAGGGATATTTCTCTTTAACGGCAAGGTTAAAAAAATTTATCATTCGATTTTTAAGGTTCAAAAGGTAGATTGCTTATTGAAATTTAAGGGGTATTTATTCTGATTAGAAACTGAAATAAGTAATAATAATAGATTTATTATTAGAAATGTTTAATTTTTAAGAATCTTGATAAGTGCCATTTTTTAACAGTCAGTTTTTTGCACTAAATAAAGGATTAGAGACAGTTAAAAATTATATAATATCTATATTCTATGTTGATTTTATGAAAATTTGTAAAAATGTGTCTATTTTCATATTGTATCTGATTTTTCAGCTTACTGAAATTATTAAGCAATATTTACAATAAATAAATGTAGGCATTACCTGAATGAATCACGAAAATGTGTTTTATTATGTATAAATAAAGTTAAAATTCGTATAATTATTTTGTATTTAAATGAAAGATCACGGAACTATTTTAGCTGAATATTTTGACTGCATTTTTTACCGAATTTTTTTTTAAATTCTTTTTTGAAGAATCCTATTTTTAGAAGATGTTTCTTCTTGTTTTTTCTTTAAAAAAAAACAGTCATATTATGTTTTTAAAGTTTGAAATAATTTGTTACTTTGGCATTTGAGTTTTAAAGAGACGTTCTATACTCAAACTGAAATTCATACGGACTTAGTCCATTTTGTATTTGAGATCAGATTCTTCGAACGAAGTCTTCATGATGTCAACAGTTGCAAACTACGAGCATCGTATTTTGACCATTTCTTGAGTTTTTATCGGAAAATGGACCTATTTTATTTCGAATGTTGAATTCTCCCCCTTCTGTTAAGCTTATCTCTAGTTTTTCTGTCAAGTTGCAGTGTATACGTGCTTACTTGCCCTGATAAATGCATTCTGTGGTTACGTATTATCAAGCTGTTGTGACTTTTTTTTCTTTCCATGTTATCAAGTTGATTTTTTGCACTGTTTACTTTTTCTAAAATTCAATAAAAGGAATGCGTGCCTAGTGATTTCTAGTTTTGGCGTATATCTTCAACAATAATTGAAATGCATGTTGGGAAACAGTACTTACTATCGTTATATATTCTTGTTGAGATAGTTTATTTTAATTAGATATTCTATTTACTTCCTTGCTTTTCTATTTAAGGTTCCTATAACTTAAATTTTCTCATAGTTATATATTAAAATGAGAGTTTTCATACAATTAAAAAAACTTTTTTTGCTAGCCTTCACCAGCCCTCTGCATTGGGTATTTCATAATGTTGCATGACTATTTATTGTTTTTATAAGCTATTTTCTAAGTCCCAGAATTAAGCTTTCGATTGTACAGAAAGATATACAAGTATAGTCTTCTATTCGTGATTTAAAAAGGCCTGGACTTTGATTTTTAAGGTGAAAGTATATTTATCTTTTAGCCCCTCCCCCCATTACGATTTTTACAAAAACCATTTATAGTGGGACTCTACTGAAAAAAAGGAACAACCTTGCCAAATTTCTAGTGTTTGTTCAAAAACGGGATTTTTTTTTTATATCTGTAACGCCTCTATAACCCATTCCTTTGAAAGTCGAGTTCTGCAAAAACGTTCTGTGTGGATCTCTACTCAGCAAAAGGAATGTTTGCCAAATTTCAAGTGTATAGGCTTAATAGATACGGGGATCTTGTAATGAGTGAGCGAGTCGCCTTTCTCCTTAATGTGTATAAGGATCAACATAGTAAATGATGGACTACATTATGTTATTGTATTTTTCTATCAGCATACACAAACTGAAATTCTTTATTTTTTATGAACAGGAGCTTTTATTAATATTACATTAAACGGAAATCACAGTTAATGAATTGACAAATTAGCAAAAATATAAATAAATAAACGCATTAGTAAATATAATTATATGCGATTTTTATTCACCGTATTATATATTTTTAAATGCAGTCGATTCTCGATAATACGAAGTTGAAGGGACCAATGAAAAACTTTGAATTACTAAGAGTTGATTTATCAAAAAGGTAGGAAAAAACTCCCAAAATACACGAAAAGAATTTTTTTTAACACATTTAAATTTGAAACTATGTAGTAAAACAACAATTGTACATATGAATAAAATTATTTTAAAGTGTTTTTAAAAAGTACATATTATGTATATGAACTTCTTTTCTTTTAACTTCTGTATAAATATTAAACAGGAGTAAAAAGTCCTGTATTAAAAGAATACATTTATGTATTAAAAACTATTGAAAGAATATTAACTCAATATTATTATTAATATTATTTTGTTGCGAAAAAATCTGTTATTTTTTTGTTTTTGTTTTATGGCATTCAATCTAACTTTTGTTATTAGATTTTTCTGGAATAAGAAGCTTGAAAAAGGTCCGCATCAACATGATTTTGAAGGTAAAAGTTGCGTAGTTTGCTTAGAAACACTTAAGTTTCTGTCAGACTTATCGGAGTCGATCAACTCGGATGGTCATCAAAGGGGCTGCGTTACAGGGAAGACCGTAGAAACAATACTACACAAAACATGTAAGATCCAACCTGTTAGCTACCGGAGTCTACATCGTAGTGAGTGTTTGAATTGTGGAGAGTTTTATTAGATCACTTCGAATTAGATCGTGTGTTATATTCTGGTCAGCCACAGATTTTACTTCGCAATATTGAGTGTATCAAAACGTATTGTTTTAGTTCGAAATATCAAGAGTTTTTATCGGGGCTGAGCATATACTTCGAATTAGTGAGAGGTTCTTTTTTTCGAAGGTTTGAATTACTGAGAGTTGGACTGTATATATATATATATATATATATATATATATATATTTAAAAAAAATATGTACTTTGTATTTAGAAAAAAAAATTGTGAAAAATAAGAAATTACGTAAAATGAATATCGAAATCTTTCTTTCATATCTGAAAAAAAATCAATTTTTATTTGCCGAAAATAATTATGGTAAGAAAATGAGAAATAAATAAGTAACATTTGCTTACTTTCAGGGAGAAAAACATTTAACTTATCTCTGGGATCTACTTAATTTACAACTCCTTTGCGAACATTGTCACAATATCTGCAGTCGACTCTGTTTTAATCTCAAACATTAGTTGTGATATAATTTACATAAATATGACAGATGAAATAGATTCAATACTTCATTCGCCTTACGTTATGGTGATCATCATCTTTGATTACGGGGATTCTCCAATAATAAACGTTCGGATGTCTCAATAATCATTTAGATTTAATTACTGCTTGTGAATCTGTCGATGCTGGTTTAATCTACTCAGCTATTGTGAAGCAATTCAAAATCTGCATTTCATCTACTCCATACATATTAATAAGGTTCATGACTTTTGTGATTGCATTTCATGAACTTAATCGCGCAGACATCGGCTTGTTTATTAAAATGTAAATAAAAATGGTTGGTAACACTTGTTACACTTATGGTTTTTTTTTAACAAAAAAATATTACTGATAAATTGAAGTTCTTGAATTTGTTGGAACGAGTTTCTGTCAGTTATAATGTATAAAGTATTCATTTTAAATTTGTTGGAATGGCATTTGATTGATAGATTTATGCAGTGAAATACGCTTAACGCGAAAATGTTTAAGACGAAATATTGGTTAACGCGACATAATACAACGGTTTCGCCAAACTACTGTGTACTTTCATGCCTTTTTTTTTCTCTTGACACGAAACAAAAATAACTTAACAAGAAAAATTTTATTTCGGGGAATGAACAAAATACGGTTAACACCAGCCGGATTGGACTGCCCTATTGATAATTGATGTCTTATGGATACTTAATAATTGAGGGTGCAACTAACTTTTTAAAGGAAAACGCTTTTACATTAATTTTACGATGAACTATAAAAATAATCTGAATGCACAATAATTTTGATCATGGATCAATCACAATTTGAATCTTGCAAACACTTATTGGAGAAAAAGCTTTTTTTTATATAATAATGTAATTTTAATTTTAATGTAATTTTTTTTATATAATAAAAAATGTTTTTTGAAATGTAATTACTAATATTTAAAGTAAAATTTACCTGTTGATTCGAATTTTTTTTTGGTGGAGATTGTGAGTGCTTGTTGATTAAGTCAGTATTTCTTTGATCACACTTCTGATTTATTTATATTTTTAAAGGAGTACATATAATATGTTCACCTCCTCTCTCTTTCTCTCAAAATTATCTTTTTTAATCCTTATTTTAAAATCATCTTCATATTTCATTATTTTACGTGTGTACTCTGAGAATAATTCTATACCCATACTTTAAAATTGTGATTTATTTAAATATCTAGAAAAAGAATAATGTAAGCTGTTTCTATCTAAAAAATATGTAATTTTGAATACGAGAATTAAAAAAAAAACATATCCTTTACAGTTGGCTCGAATCTAAAAAAATTCTGTCGGCACAGCCAAAATTTTTAAGGAAGTTGACGTTTTATCACGAGTATTCCAAACATTTTATTTCTTCTCTTTGAAAAATTCAACAATCTCTCGAAACGCAATTACATATTAATATAAAAGTTGGGCTGATTCGATCAGGATCCATTTTGGCGGAAAATCTTTCACTTCTTTTCCTGGCGGAAACATTTCCTCCCTAGAAATAAAATACCACAAACCTTTCGAATATTTCTTCTTTCCTGATTGTGTCATTGGTGGTGTGATGTTTGTTGTTTTATGCCTCCAGGGATATCCAGATTGGTTGAACAATATGATTCCTTAAAATTTTTTTAAGGAGGAAAAGTTGTTCTGAAGTCTTCTAATTTTTTGTCATGTATTTCGGCACATTTGGGTGATTCATTTTTCTTCTCCGTGATTTTCCAGGACAATATAGCATTCAGTTTTGTTGAATAAATCTCAATCGTTATTGATATTACGTTATTGTAAATGTTATATGCCCCCTTCTTATTTATTTTTTGCTTCTACATCGAAACTTAAACGATTTCATCTCGTATTTTTTAATTCAGCTTTCTTACTCATAAATAATTAGTTGATTTAAACTGCTGCCCCTATCCAATTTGTATTTATTTGCTTAAGGGGACATGGTACGATTTAAGCCAACATTTTTACTTAAGGATTTTCAAAAATTTTTTGGTTGCCTCCTATGTGTGTATACTATGTAAAACAGATTTTGTGCTCAAAATTTCATACAAATCTAGTCATTTAATTTCTTAAGGGAAAAACTTAAAATTTGTGAAGTGATTTTAAAATGCTACTCCTCGTACAAAAATTTACATGCATGCATGCAATTTGATTTACAAGTATGTCAAACTATGCATAACAAAGGTTGGTATTGGTTTTGCGATAACTTGATTGGTATTCGTACAATACTTCTTTTTATGAATGCGTATTGAAAATTCCTTAAAAAATGTACAAATTCTGAGTTCAACTATTTTTAAAAAAATAAGTATTGCTTTGATTCAAAAATGCATACCAACTTTTGTTACATGTACTATTAGCAGTAGGAAAAAAAAAATTCAAAGCATTAGGCACTATAGAAAAAAAGCCTTAGCATCTTTAATGAAGACAAACTAGTTATATTATCTTTCCGAGATAAGTAGGATTAAAGTTTTGATTTGCATAGGGACAAAAACGAACGTACAATCTATCATAACTCTGCGTTTTTTAAGTTTAGAACTTTCAAATTTTTTAGCTTATAGAAAAGTATATATAAAATAATTTAAGCTAAAAAAATTAAATTTGACTTTTTGACCGATTTCTGTCAATTGAATCGTACTGTGTCCCCTTAAGTTGTACAATCACAGGTTTTAAAATACCGTTAATGTTCCTACATCTAAAAATAATCGCAAACAACATAATTTACAACCAAAGGCATCAACTTAGTGAGTTAGTGTTTTTATAAATGTCGCCAAGTCAAAGCAAAGCATATTATTATTAGCTATTAGCTACGGACTTCCAAAGTTTGAACCGTGATCAAAAGACACGGATGACACCTAAACTGGAACCCCATCTCCAAACTTCAACACCACGCGAATGGGAAGATTTTGAATCTTGACCCTCGACGATCTCTCACTGCGGGTCTTCAGCGCCAAGAGGGCTCAATTTCGTAACACACCGATTACGAAGAAATAAGGATGTATAATTTTCAGATTGCTTTATGTACTATTGTAGAGTTTCTTCAGCATTTATTACTTGTTTGCGTGAGTAATTAACGTAAAAAATTTAGATGCGTGTTTGGAATTAAAAAAAAAGTTTCGCTTATATACTGAGAGTCGAAGCCTTTCTAACGGGAGCCGTGATTGGTTGGAAACGAGCGGGAGCGAGTTTTCTGATGCAATGTTACTATTCGATTGAGATTAAGTTAAACGCGTTAATCCTGAACCAAAGAGTTAAAAAAATATTTAAAAGGAGTTAATTAAAAGGATACTAGAAGGAACACACATATATGTGTGTGTGTGTGCTGTACCGTATTGTTTTACGGGAATAATGGATTTAGAACTACCCATAACATTTCTTCTGATTTTGTGCGTTATGTTCAATATTATAAATAGAAAGGGAAAGATTTTTTAGTTATGAAACTGGTTCTAACTCCACTAAATAGTCCTCAGTCTGCTATTCTTATAGATATAAAGTATCAATTTCATCTAGAGTATTTTAATATAAATTACTTATTCTTTCATATTTTATAATTTTTTTTATTTCATTTTTTTTCTTGTCGCATAGATGGAATGAAATTTTTGCGACTGTAGGGTTGTAATTAGTTTTTGATGATAGATGTAATAATTTCTTAAAATTTTTTACATTTTGAACTCTAGCTAAAGATTTTTCTTAACTTAGTATTAAAAAAAAAGGGTGTAAAAAGAAAGTTTTTGGTTATCTTTTTGTATTGTTGAATATTTTATCCCTCCATGACTGCATTCTAATTGATTCTTATTAAAAAAAGTCAAATAAATTACTTTTTTAAAAATAAAATATTTCTGCTTATGTCAGAAGAAAGGAGGAGAGGCATTTATGATGAAAAAAAAGAATTGGATGAATGAATTTTTCCTCAAAGACTCTATTTGCTGGGCCCTTTTCTAACTCAAGAGGACCGAATAAATATTTCAGTCCCCTGGAGCAAGAACTTTTAACGACAAAATTCATTCTTCCGTCAGATTTACCGAAGTACGAAAGGGAAAAAAGGGAGGCAAAGGAAGTGAAGAAGGAAAATTGTAAACATTTTTGGAGCAATTTTACAGAGTTCAAATATGTTTTGCGTCCTCCTCCAAGCATACTTTCTTGCAAATCTTTGCAACGACATAACGTTTCCGTAACTGCAACTGTAGAAGATAGAAGAAAATCGGGTGAGCGGGGTTGATCAAAGTTGAAAACGGGGAACGCAAACATATGTAAACTTTTGAAAATTTAAAAGTATGTTTTTTTTTTTCATTCCTGTTAGGCAAAAGCAGAAATATTTTTTGGATGTATACTTTCTGCATTTTTTTGTTACTATCAGATTTCGGAGTCATTTTCCGTTTAAAAAATATTTATTTTTAAAATTTATTTTACAAAAATGTTTTAAATATTAATTAGATGATATTAAAATTTATTAGATAAAGTTTTTATTTGCGTCCATTTTTGCTTTTTAATTGCTTCAAACTGCTTTTTTAATTAACTGGATTTATTTTTAATCTACAGTGTTGAATAAAAAGTTTTTGCTAAGTTAGATTCTCGAAACATCTACTGAATACTTTCTATAACTAAAATATCACCAATCCACTGTATTGATTTAAATTAAACTTCGTGCGTTTAATTTGTTATTGTGTATTGCTATAAATTAAGATAAAAAAATCTAGGGATTTTTTTCGAACGAATTTATATTAATTTTTGTGGAAGAATTTTGGAAAATCCTTTTTGTAAACATTTGTACCTGTACACATTTTGTGCACACTTATAATGCTCACATTTTTTTGATAAAAAAAGTATAGGTTTTACACACAGAGTTTTGATTCCCCTCCCACAATAATTTTTATGTGCTAAATGGTATTAATATTTTTTTAACTGAAGTTTAATTTTCAATTGCATTACGAAGCATGGATTAATATTATTAACGCTCCCTGATCTTAACAGCTGCAGAGATTCCAAGCCCTCTCGTTCACGTAGTGTAGAAATTTGGAGATCAGGTATCAGATCAGGTGTCATCTTCATCACATGATCATTATTCGTAATTTTGAGATTCGTCGCTAATTGTCCCCTTTTTTGCTTTTGAAGTGATATGTAAATAAAATAATAAATTAATCAAAACTAACAATAAATAAATCTTAAACCAAAAAATGAATATTACTTGATTTTCAATGTTATTCACAATGCAAATATGTGTTCATTTCACGGATTTTGAGAATTACAGCTGTGCAAACGTAACTTAATTTCTTCTCATGTGCTTTAGTAGATCACGAACAAAAGTGTCTATATGTTTTTTGTTTGGCAAATGGTCACCAACTTAAGTGAATCCAACGTCATCTAGAACAGTTTTCTTGCTACTCAGAATTCTTATCGGTCGTGCTTTATGTTTACTACTTGAAAATCCAGAAATCAGTTGTTTTGCTTGCCGAAGTACTGGATACTCAAATCAGATATGGTTCTTCATAGACATTTCAAACTTAATGAAGTTGGTAGGAAGTATACTTTTCATGGGGGCCTTATAAAGCAGCGGTTGCCAAGCTTTAGAAGTTCATGGCGGGGACGTCTTAAGGCATGGGCCAACTGAACCCGGGGTCAGGGCCTCGTCTCGTTCTCGACTCAGCCTTAAGAAGATCATGATTCGAATAATTCCAACGTTCAAATGTTATTCCGGTTGTATTCTCCGAAAATCTGGGAATTTCGAACGGTATGTCAATTGGCTATATGCGATGACCGTCGTCCATATATAGGCTTAAGGCTTCCATAATATATTATCATTACTCATGCAGTCAAAAGGCTGCAGTCGGTCGAGCCGGTTTGTGCGATTATAAGTTATATACATTTATTTGTTCCGGGGTATTGTTTGTACGAGTTTTTGGCAACGTATGCTGTGTACTGTCTACTTTTATGGGTTATAGGTGGAGCCTACATTTGTATAGAGGTCCAGGGCCTACATATGCGCAGGGGCCCAGGACCTCAAGAAGACTTAAGACGTCCCTTGTTCATGGACCGCTAAATGTATAATTTTATATTTGCTGGACCACTAATATATGATTGACCGTTATATGGTGGACTACTCTAACTATATTGCCATTTATCGTCTCTATTTAAATTTTCATATCACTTAAAAGGAACTTCTCGAAAAGCATTAACAAACCGGCAACGAAAAGCAATGTAAAAAAATAAAGTATTATGCCGCTAATTAACCGTTTTTGCCAACTCTCACTAACCAATATTGCCAGTACACCGGGAAAAACAGTAAACTCAGACGGCATTTCGCTAAAAGTAGCAGCTAAATTTTAAAAAAGAAACGCATAATCCATATTCCATAATACGTTTTGTCCCTCGTTTGAAGTTGAATCTTCTTGAGAATATAAATGATGTTTCAGTTTTTCTGTGGACTGTTAAAAAATTTTCACGGACCACCAGTGGTCCACGGACCTTTGGTTGTGACCTAAGATTCAACGGCATAACTTCCTCCTGAGAATTAAAAAATCGCCTTGTATATTAGTGCATGCAATGTTGCATTTCTGGTTTTGGTATTCAAGAACTGATAAAGCTTATCAAGTTCTTTCAATTTGATGTCTTCCAATAATTGATTTCCCATCGTGTTTAATTAAAAAAAGAATTCAATATTTAGTTGTTACTGATTAAGGAAATGTATCGTTATTTAAATGGAATTTATAGTAAATAGAAATTGTAAAGAGCTTTAAAAGCTTTCTTAATATATATCTATACATTTAAATTCTCCTTTTTGGCAGATCTCGTGTAGAACCTGCGCGCGCATGTATCTGAGAAAGAACATCTCTTTCTGCTGTGTCACATCTGCATAAAGATCCACAACATTTTCTTTTTAGCTCATACCTTTTAAAAAAAAGATTTTTTTTTATATTATTATTTTATTTTTAGAATGACATTGAAGAGGAAAATAAAAAAAAAGCAAAACATACAATGAAAGAAAAAAAATAGGAAAAAGGGGGAAAAAATACCAACCTAAAGAACTTTTGAGCGCGAACTAAGTGCTCCAATTTGATAGAAAGCGCTAGGTAAAATAGCATGGGCGGGTCACGTGAGAAAGGGGGGGGGATGGAAATTTGGTTTAAAAAAGATTTCCATTTCGTATTTTTAATGGAGAATGCTTAAGTGATTAAAAAAGAAGACGGAACGGAGTTAAAGAAGAAGTTGAAGGGGGTAAAGGAAAAAAAAAATAATAATTTAGATAAGCGAAATTCAAAGCAGAATAGAAATGCAGACTTATTGTTTTTCCGTAACACAAAAGTATGTTTCGGGTACAATAAAAGGGAAGAAAAGGAAAAGGGGGATGAATTGGAGAAAGGGGGAAAGAATTCTTTTGTTATTGTTCTCTTTCTTCTTCCTATCTATCTTTTTTAATTTTATTTCATACTCGGAAAGCGGTTGTAGTTATGGTAAAATAATTGCAGTTAAAAGTATTTGAATTTCTAGAAGAGAGCATTGTACTCTAGAATTTAGATAAATGTGGAAATTAATCATGGTCCGTAAAAGTTTTTTTATTTGTTTTAAATTATAAATAAATAAATACAGTGCAATGGCTAAATTTAAAAATAGCAGAATACTTGTCATTTTTCTTTTAATTTCTATATTATTACTAAAAAAATATTGTAATAATGCAGATATTGTTCCGAGTTAGATATTAGAAGCTATCTCACAGAAAAGAAAATTAAAAAATAACAAGACTAGCTATTAATTAAAATTAAACATAGATGAATTATTTTCGTCATAATTATTTGTAGAATAATGAAACTGGTAATATTAGAATATAACCCATACAAAAAATTCAGAGACCTAATCAAGGTTCTCCTTAATAATTATTGAGTATGAAAATTATAACACAGTTATTTGTATAGAAAAACATTATGCTTTCTTTTTTTTTCCAGCTTCCCTTTTTTAAGAATAATAAACTTTTGATCTTATAATTAGATTCTTCTTTATTTGAATAATTATTTGAGAACATTGATATTTCCTTCTAATATTTATTTATATTTTACATTATTACTTGTGTAGTCGACCTTTATTTTTTCGTGAGGTAGTTAGTTTTAATTTAAAAGATCGATATGCATGCAAACAGTTGCTAAATTAATTCCTTGCAGTATTTGTATTTTTTCTTAGCATTGCAATGCTTGTCTATTTCCTAAAATAAAACGTAAAATTAATGAAAATTTAACAATTTTTTTAAAAGAATTATTTGAAGTTTAAGCTGTTTGGTTGATTTTTTCGGTATGTATTGTTGGTAACAATACATCTCTTAATTTCTTTTCAAGTTGTTTTATATTTCATTAATTCTGAGTATTCTAGATAAATTATTCAAAAAATATTCCTTTTCTTTTAAACCAGTGGTTCCTAAAGTGGTCTATATTGACCCCAGGGTCTATGACGATCTTCTAGGGGTCCAACGTCAGCAAAAAAATAATTTGGGGGTCTATGAGGTGTAAGTAGGGGTCTATGATAGTGGCTCTCATTAAACTAGATCATGACTTAAATTATAAACGAACATTTTATCAAAAGTGGAAACCAAATTTTACCTATATTTAACAGATTTATCTACTAAATTTCACGTGGTGACAGCATAAATTTTATTAAAACAAGAACCATTTTTCAGCGTATCTTCCAGAGTTATACTTAAGTATAATACTGGACCTTCCAAATGTTCTCAATTTGTCAGAACGTTTAACCTACGTTCAACATTTAAATGCCTTGTATTCAGATTTTGAAACCAGGTTTGAGAATGTTTTGACTGTGGTAATACCAAATGCAATGAATTCATACATGGTCCTATTGAAAAAAATTTATATTACAAAAGAAACGGATCGCAATAAACACTAACGAAGGTCTTAAAGTTTTGAAACGAATGTCAGCAATTTTGGCTTTCAAAGGCAAACCTGTTATTTGTCCCAAATTATGGAATATCGTGAGGAAGTCTTTAATTGGTTTTCCTAATGAGAAGAACTTTCAACATGGGGTTGCCAGTCTCCAAAACAAAAAAAAAGAAAGAAAGAAAGCTGGACACTATACTACTAGAGGAGATTTAAGGTTAAGCCTGACAATATTGATACCATACGTTAAAAATTTGTTATTGTACGCCGGATTCATCCCTCCCATTAAAATAATTTGTTTGGTGTTTTATTATTTTATTTAGCAGTTACTTTATTTATTAATTAACTTTTAATTTAATTAACTAACATGTGTTTTTAATTTTTAAACATTATACTTTATTACAGTTAAAAATTTAATTCTTTTAAAGTAGCAGTAGTACCAGCTATCAAAAAGGCATTTAAGTTGATAAATTTACAAAAATTGAAGATTAATTAAGCAGGGGCTTACCCCAAACCGAAAAACATGGCAAGGGGTCTATGAGACAAAAAAAGTTTGGGAACCTCTGTTTTAAATAATCACGGACTCGTGGGTGGCGTGTCTTGAGTTCGAGCCTGGTGTCACTGAAGAACCGCCGTGTAGAGGGGTCAATGCGCATAAAATATGTCGAGGTTCAAACGGTGTGGAAGTTAGGAGAGAGAGGTTCCAGCTGAGATGTCACCCCTCGTCACTTAGCCATGGTTCAAAATTACGAGGTCCGGGGCCAATAGCCTTACTGCAACTTTATTGTGCGACGTTAGTAAAACTTTTATTCACTCAAAACCGTATACTACAGAACAAAAGAAATCAATTTTAAGTTGGTATTGTATAAATTAAACAAAAATAATGTGTAAGGTGATTTTAAATTTATTATTTGTTATTATTATTTTGTGTGTGTGTGTGAATTTCTGTTGCAAAAAGTATCCTTTTTTATTGAAAAATTTCATACTAGTTTTGATAGCCGATTTTTTACTTTTTTAGTTGTTTTGTCACCTGTTATCACGAACATCCATGATTCGTGTAGTAATTATTCTAAGATAAATTTTATAAGATTTTGTTTTGAAATCATTCTTTTTACTGAGTACTGGAAGGAGCAATATCATCTCGAATCGATACCATCCTTTGCAATCATTACTAACCTTTAACTAGCGTATATATAATTCTTGCAATAATTGTAATACAACAGTGAGTAAACTTCAGTCCGGTTGTAGTTTCACCCCAATGGTATGGAAAACCACTCTTACCACTGGAAGGAGGAATATCATATCTAAGTAGTAGTTATTATTCATCATCATGACTAACCTTCAACTATACATAGCCTAATTTTTGCAATAATTATTGTGATTCAACACTCAGTAAACTTCATTCCGGTTGTATATTCCTCCACTGGAATAGAAAACGAGAGCGTTAGTGTCTAAAATAACACCCTTTCTATGAAAACCGAATTTCTCTCGTCATTGTTATATCCATTCCGAAGGAGAGAGAATTGAGGTTTTCCAACCCATTTTCCTGTCTCCTTTTTTGTTACAAATGACGACTGTAGTTGTGGAAAGAACTTTTCTGTGCAGTTTTAGTGTCCCTTACGTTAAATTCCTATAAATCCCAGCTGTGTTAAAAAAAAATAAGAAAAAGTCAGACTAACGGTGAAGTCCAACTGTAATCTTAGAGAAGAAACTATACCCATGGGGCAGAACTGTAACTGCTCAAAGGGGAGGGTGGGGGACGTGCTGCCATCAGCACCATCGATAACTTCTACTGCCAGCAATCGGCTTCGAAATCTCCCCCTAATGGCAGACGATGAATATTTAAGCCCCTGTCTTTTTCAGACGATATTTGTACGTCTTCACTGTAACCGAGCACTATTATTCTTTGTTAAAGAACACGTTAGTTTCGACGAAACGTCAGATGGGGGGTTTACAGTTAAAGTTAGAGATATATTTTTTCAAATGACATTTCTTTCTTCTTGGATTTCATCGTCAAACTTTTTTCTTATTTCTCGCACCATTTCATATTTACTTTTTTGATGGATGCATTATATAAGTCATCGAATCCATTAATTTGTAGATCGTGGATGAAGAATCGATTTGTTCTCGTTCATCGACAGAAAAAAAGAGTGGGAAGGAATGGAATGCTGTGAAACTTAATCTAATGTGTAAAAAACTTTAATATATTTTCAAATTTTAAGGGTTTATGGTGAAAAAAATTTTGCTTAAAAGATGACAAAATAATGTATAAGCGTGTTAAATAAAATATCTATGGTATGTTCTAATCAAACTTAGTCTAAAATCCTTAAGAAATTGCTTATAAACCTAAGAAATAATATTTTTCTAAAAATATTTTTTTATTTACTTTTCTTTGAGGCTTATTTATATAAGAAATTTACTTAATGCAACTAAGTTTTTTTTTTATTTGGGACGTTTTCATAAATGAATATTTGTAGATGTAACTTAAACATTTTATTTTTATCCTCTTTCTAATAATAGGACAAATGTTTAAAAAACATTTTTTAATGTTTAACATTTTTACTATTCTTTTTTTAAAATTGCTGTATATTCTGGTGAAAATGCGCACTTTTGACACTAAAAAGCGAAATTTTTTATGTATGCGTTGTATGACGGACGAATGTAGTTTGTCGCCTTTATGTTATTCAGTTACTCTTGTTCCAAATTAAGCAACTCATTAATTTTTCCAAACTATTTCTTATAAATTCTAAATATCCAACAATTCAGTATCTTTACTATAAAACTAAGTTGATAAACTATTCAAAACTTAGTTATACCATTGTGAGTAGAAATTAATTAACGGAAGAATTTCCCATTACCGCATGTAAATGATACTTTTTTCCCCCTTAACACACTTGCATTCTTAAGGAAATTTACCTGCTAATCCTGTCATTAAGGGATAATCTTCCTTCTTTTCTTGCCAGTTCCTAATCGAAATTCGTAAGCTCCACACGTTCTTTGTAAACACTTCCTTTCCAATCAAACTACAGCGATTAGAGGCAGCAGCTCCATTGTTACATTCTTCCCACGCAATTAGACCCAACAAATTGCCCCCTAGCCCTCCCCTCTCTTGTCACCTATACCCCTGTCGCGTTCCTCCTTGCCGAACAATTACACCAGAAATGTTACTTTTAATCTCCTTCCCTCACTCGGCGCAAGAAGGCGAGTTAATTGACCACGAAAATGTTCTGGGGGGCACAAGCCCCGCGTGGAATTCTTGTCGGGATGGAGAAGTTCGTCTCAGCGGGGTCGTGAATCAGGGGCGCAATGGGGCTTCAAGAACTCAAGGTATAAGTGGGAAATGAAAAGTGAGAAGGCTAGTAAAGATCACATCAGAAGCTACGTGGAGTGGGTACGGATTTGCTTTTGTATAACCACTTTCGCAAGAGTGGAGAATTAATTCTAGTCAGAATCTGTTTTATTACTGCCATCAAAGGTATTGCGATGGTAGAATTATAATGATTTCAATTACTGTAGGAGGTATATATTCACTCATCGTATTGCTTATAGCCATAGAGAGGCACACTGATGTTAGAATACACGAAACTTGTTTTATTTTCAGCTGCTACAGAGTTATGGCGTTCACGCCGATCGCTATATTACCCCCATCAGTTTCTTCATTAGGTGCTGGCCGTGAAATCTAATGATTAAAGTTTGTTATAACTTAGAGGTAACAAATGCTATTGTTAATGTGACCTTTGTGCAGTCGTGCGTCTGTAGAATCATAATGCATTCATTTCGATGATTCATTTGGTAATGTATTTATAACTTGGCGGTGTGCCAATTCAAGCACGTTTGGGTTGCATGAAGTACAGAAATAAACAATTTTTCCTATGCGGAGTAGAAATAATTATTTTTCCTATTATAGCAGTAAAACTATAATATCTTATTTGTTGTTTTTCTCTGTTAACCAAGAAGCGGTATTATGATCTAGATCCATATTCATGAGTTGTCTCTATTTTCCATATATGAATAATTCATACTAAATTTCGTAAACAATTAGATGTCTAAGATAAACACACAATATTTTTCACGATATCTTGATTTTGCTGGCTTTTTTAGTGAAGGAGTGAAAAAACCTGTTATTTTTGTTATTGTTAGGACTTCTCAAAATGAGTCCATGAGTCTCATTATTATTATAAATAAAAGTTTTGCTTATAATAACAAAATCCCTGGGAAAAGGAATAATTCTCACATTTTTCAATATTGTTGAGAATATAAACACAAATTATCTTACTAAATGACTATTATGTCTTTGATTGCTTAGGATTACTAAAAAAAAACCATTTTGTACGAAAAAAAGAAGCAAGTTATTAAATTTTTTTTGCTGTTTTTGTCTTTAAAATAAACCCATGTTACCACCATATTAAAGTTTTCCTTCTAACAAAACACGGTTGAAAATAGTCCAAGCTAAATGCATATCAATATCGAAGAGAAATAAACAAATAAGTTCATTTTATCATTTTAACTTTTTTCAAGATGTAATTTTAATAATTATAATTTTGAAATATAAAAATATTAAAAATGGATGTATTGCCTTTTAGTATAAATCAATTGGCATTTTATTGAAATAAATAAACGGAATTATTAATTATTTATTTTATTATATTTTCTCATTTATTTTTGGGAAGTAAGCTTGTGTAGGACTTAAATGAATTATGCTTTAATGTTTCGGTATTTTTATGTGAATATTTTAAATTTGTATCTTATACAAATTTTTCAAATCAATATTCCATCAGTGAAATTTATCTATTTCTAAACTTACACGTATATATTTTATTGCTCTAAAATTTCAGCTGATTATTATATTCTTAATTATAATTGAAGTTGCATTAGAAATATGATTTCTTAAAGGTATTGTATTTTTAAAATGATTTACTTTATGTTTGTAGAGAAAAAAAATATAGATGTTGATTTCACCTAGTTCATTAAAATACATTAAAGAACGATAAGTTAAAAATTAAATACAACTTAAATATTGTTAACATTAATTTTTTTAGGCAACTAGTATTAAGAAAATTTTTTTTTTTAATTTGTGAAATGCATTTTTAACGTTAAATAAACATTTCAGTAAAAAAAAAAAAAAATACTTTACTTCAAATAGTAATTCCTTGAAAAACGTATAAAATCCGCATTTAACTTTCTTTTTTTAATTTTTTAAGTGTGTTATTAAAACCTTAGAGAAATTTTCTCTCGAAAACGCCTAACATCCTTTCCCTCATTTTAACTATTTTTCAAAACTTAATCGAAAGTAATATTTTTGTGAAAAATGTTACGTACAGTAATTCTTAATTAACGTTTTCCAAGCACTTAAGGGTTCCACTCATGTAGAAAGAAATTCGAGTAATTTTAAATTTTCTAAATGAAAAATGATTGCCGAAACATTTTGTTTTAACGTACAAATTAGTGTAAAAGAAGGAAATATATTTTATCCAGTGGATATTATTTTTCATAACGCTACTTTTTAAAATGTAACTGCTTAAACACGCGAATACTCCATAATTTTCAAACCTTAAGCTTCTTTTAAAATGAAGGAACAAGCAAGCGTGTCTAGGTATCGTAAAACTAAATTCCTTTATTTAATAATATGGTTTTTTTCCCCACTCTTCTACAAAATTGACTTTGACTTCTCTTGAACGTTTACTCATAATTGTTACATGCTGAAAGTTTAGGAAACCGCTATTTGTTAAATCGACGGGAAAGATGTAACATTTTAAGAACGTGTTCGTTGAGGTTAAACTCGATGTGTTAAAAAGTTTACAACGACGTAGTGTTTAAGCTGTTCAGTTTTTAGGTTACGTTTATTATTATTTATAAGACGAGTGTTAACCGTGTTAATTTATTTTTAAATTATTAAAATATTGGGAAAAAACTAATTTTTGTTTAAGTAAGTGTTATGATCCCTTAAAGTAAGCTTAATCCTACTTCACCACCTTAAGTCAGTGACAGCTTTAGAAAACATTAAAGTTTTCTGTTCTGGTCAATTGATATTTTTCTATCTATCTCTATCTCAAAAATGTCTCTCTCTCTCTTTTTTATATTTTTTTTTTTTTTTTTTTTTTTTTTTTTTTTTTTTTTTTTTTTTTTTTTTTTTTTTTTTTTTTTTTTTTTTTTTTTTTTTTTTTTTTTTTTTTTTTTTTTTTTTTTTTTTTTTTTTTTTTTTTTTTTTTTTTTTTTTTTTTTTTTTTTTTTTTTTTTTTTTTTTTTTTTTTTTTTATTTTATATATATATATATATATATAATATCGTGGAGAATGGTATGATTTTTTTATAATTAACTATTGATCATTTGGCCGAGAGTAGAAGTGAGTATAGAAGATTTTGGAGGGGGATGAGGAATCATTTTGTAACAGAAAACTCCATTTTTTATTATACTTAAGGTGATAGCACAACAACAAAGAACACCACACACACACACAACAAAGAAACTAGTCTTACAATAGTCGCATGTGATGTGTAACATCAGACTTGTTATCATGGTAAATACGTAATAGCGACTTTAATCCTGAAAGAAATGAATCAGTTATGACTGGAAATAATTTTCTATCGAATAATTATATCTTTAATGAAAATTTTATTTAATTAACACAAGGAGTAATGCAGTTTTTTATCAAAAATATTTATTCTTGTTCAATTTGGGGAAGAGCTGTAATGATAATTTATGATATTATAATTTATTAATTAATGATAATTTATGATATAATTTATGATAAATATGACACATATACGTGTGTTTTCAAAGTATTTAAAAACCGTTGAAAAATAGCGTCAATAACAGTACCACTGTTAGTTGTTGAAACATTTCGATTTGTGTTCATTTCGAGCTTGAGTTCATCATTCAAAAAAGCTATGAGTGGCTCGACTTCTAGAAAACTAAAGTTAACGTTAAAATCACCACTCAAAATCTTGGAAAGCGAGTGATAGTTTTTTTTTTAAAAAAGAGAGCAGAACCACCTTTGATATACGGTAAAAGTACAAAATGCAGGAAATCTTTAATTTTTTTAACTGTTTGATTCGGCTAAAGGTATGCGACCACGAAAATGACAAGACTTGCTGGTATGTGCGGTAGGCGGGCGTCTTAATTGCTACTACAGTTGGACCCCCAGACGAGGGTAGCGAAGAGACACCGTCAAGTGCATGCTTAAAAATTAGAAATATTAGAGAAAATTAAAAATACCCGTTTACTTAATTAGTTAGTTTTTTTTAATCGAGAAATCTTTTTTAATCACAATTAAAAATATTATATCGACAGTGACAGGAATTAACCTCAAAGTATGAAAATGATAACACTTAAATATTTATTCAAATAATTCCATATTACTTACTCCTATTTTTTTTAAGAATTATGAGCTTTTTCAGACACTTACCAGGAAATATAATTGTTAATATATAGTTTACACATATATAAATATATCCTCAGATTTCACACACAACGAGCCCTGAGACTTTGACAATTGAGCGTAAGAATCACAAGTTTATTCTGGATGAAGTCTAATAAGACTTGCTGGTATGTGCCGTAGGCGGGCGTCTTAATTGCTACTACATTTGGACCCCGAGACGAGGCTAGCGAAGAGACACCCCCAAGGTGCTGAGTTGGTCAAATCAAACAGTGCGCGCTTCCCCCGACTTCCTGTTACGCATTTCCGTCCCTTTTCACGAAATCACTCCAACAAATATCCAGGAACCGAGAGTAAAGATGCTACACATCAAAAACACATATAAGAAGGAGACATTAACACAATATTATGATAAATATAAGGCGCGGCGCGAATTTTCCATAGAATCTCGGCTTTTTGTTTGAAACACAGACCGGAAGTTCCAAAATTCACATGACTTCTGTGGACGGATCTTGTGATTGGTGGAAAGATATCGTGCGATGATGTCATATGTAACCTTACTTTAAACACGCGATGAGCTTTTAATTTTCAAGAGATAATGTTATGATTATATCCCGTTAGGCTGGCAAACTAGTAAATTATTTATGCGCGAGTCTTGAAGGATCAGGACCATTACAAATTAAAGAGTTGTTTAAGTTGAAATTAAAAGGAATTATTACAAACATAAAATTTTGTTAAGAGTTAAATTGAACGAAAACAATAATATGGTTCAAACAGATTGACCGAATAGGATTAATAATGCGTTTAATTTAATTGTGATTTAATACTGAATTTGTACAATATATAATTCAAACAGTTCGTTGTTACTTAATCATTAATTACAGGTAAATCTATAAATGCAGCTTAAAATTTTGATTAAGTTAATAAATTCCTTTTGTAAAGTTAAGTCATTTGTGATGCATTTTCATAATAAAATTTTATAAAAGTTGTGAGTTTTGAATTTGACTTTCCACTTTGAATGCTATTTTTTATGAACAGTAGTGTATTTTCATGGAATCAGAATTATTCGAAATGATTAATCTTGTATTTCAATAAAAGATTAAAATTTTTCTTTATATAAAAGAGACTGAAAATACAAAATATCTGTTTTGTTTATTATAAATAGTATTTGATTTTTGTTTATTATAATAGTACTTTCGAGTTTTTTGCGATCGAAATTCTTATTTATAGATTAAGTCGTCTCTTTGATATTTATAGTATTTCAAATAGTTCGCTAAGCATATATATATATTTTTTATATATGTATTTAAGAAAAATGTACTAATTGAACTTTCTTATGAAAGAACTAACTTTTGAAAATTTCTTATTGATTTATCTGTTATGGAATGAGAAATATTTATGACTACTTTATATTGCCTTATCTTTGAGATGCTTGTAAATGCTTATCTAATGCATATATCATAACCACTTCATTCATTATTTTGAATGATGTTGAAAACTTATTTTTCTCCCAATATCTTTAGTGCTTTTTGTATTAGTTTGATGTTTTCCTTAAGTGAAAAAATATATATCTTGAAAAATTTTCATTTTCAAATACAAATGTGCAGCTCGCTTAAGTGGAAGCGTTTCCGATCTAAAACGGGGAAAAAAATTTCCTCTTTTTATTGGCTTAGACATTATAAATGTACATTGAGAAATAGCTTGTAATTCCTTGGTAGGAAACTTTAAGGAAAAAATAAGGGGAAAAAAAGTAGATTGTAAGTTTTTCTGGAAGTTAAACAAGTGGAAAACAAATAGAAACTAGGAAGTTTAATATTGTATAATGCTTTAGAATTAGGAGAAAAACGTTTCACATTTTCTTTACTCTATTAAAAAGCTTCTGAAGATCTCTTGAGAAAAGGCTTTAAAAGAAATGGTACAATACATTTTAAGATAAAGTTCGAGCGACAAACTTCTTAAAACGAGTTTATTTTCCTTTTTTTTTTCTCCTTATTTTTTTCAGAAAAAAAAAGTTTTTAAACAGTGATAAAAAATACTTTACATCTTGAAATTTCCCGCCCGTTGACTTTTAGAATACACACTCACTCAATAACTTAATCGCCCTTCCTCCACATTATTTTTCGAATTATAATGTATTAAGACTTTTATAGTGTTTAAGACGCCAACCATGCCGTAGCTATGTCTTAAAGGCGAAAAGATAGGCAATTATTCGCATAAAAAGTAAAGTAAGAACGAAAGTATTGAACACAAGTGGAATTTGGAAGAAAAAACTTCTCGAAAAAATGCTATTCGTCCTCTTTCCTTTTTTGTCATTAACTATATCATTGGAAACTCTTTAAGTTGCTTAGTTTTTAAATGGTACAATAAAGTGTGTTTAAGTTAAGCACAGTTGTTAAAAGTATAGAGTTTTTCTGAAGTATATTTGCCTTTTCTTCAGTTATTTTTCAAAAAAAAATCTTTCTGAAAATTTAATTAATAAAACTAAGTTGTTGATAAAAGTTAAAGATCGATATACTAAAAATATAGGAACTGAAATTTATATTTTATCTAGTATTGAATCAATTAAACTTTTTCGAACTGTTCAGAATGGATTGTTTACATATAGAAACTAATTAAGTATATCATTAATGTAAAGATACAGCATTAATAAAACTATTTTATTTACCTTTCAATTATCAGCTTTAATATTTTAAGTACTTTTTTTTGTCCTTTGAAGATTTAACTGAAGAAACTTTTAAAAGTTTTAGGATTTTATTTTTCTAAAATTTTTCTCAATTTGCTTGCTTATGAATATTTTATGAAGACTATATATTCTTCGAGAAAAAAAAAGTATTAATAATGCAAACTTTTTTTGGAATTCTTTTAAACAAATTTTATTTAAATAACTTACATATAAAAGAAGACGAGTGTCTGAATCAAAATAATAAATTAAGCTAATTAACTATTTCTTTTATTTCTTAACTCGTTTAAGCTACTACAAACTAAATTTTCTTTTTGCACACTTTTTTTTGTTCTATGAAGTTTTGTTCACCGTAAAATAAATTGCGGTGGCAACGTGAAAGGTGGTGGAATCTTTTCACCCATTTTTCTTTTGGCTTCGAATTTTTTTGTGAACTGCATGAAAAAAACAATGAAGAATTAATAAATAAATTTGATGTCGTTAAAGCGATTTTCATTAATTTAGCTATTCAACCGTAGGTTGTTAAAAGTTTGAGTGGAAAGTTTGAAGTACGAAAGCGCTTGGAGCGGTTTCTCATCCAGGCATTTTTTTTTCTTTAAATCTTTGTAATTTTTCTTGTTCTGACACAATAGACGTGCATCAGAGAATACCTCTCGAAACTTCTAATTCTCTGAAAATGGAGCCAGTAAAAAAATGGAATACTTAATACTTGTAGTGAAAAAAGATTAAGTCATGCTAATTAAAGCATTGAAATTATTATCTAATCAATGTGTTGACCTGGATGTCATCATTATCCTGAACATATATGAATTTTAATATAATTGGTAATTCATTAGTTAATAAACAAATTTTCGCTTCACGCTGATATTAGTATTAATTTTTTCTTTCTGATTAGTAGCAATGTTTTTCCCATCATGAGTAGTAGGTATTTGAGTAGGACGTAGTTTTTCAGACATTTTTGCTCGCATGCTATGATCTCTTAAAGTTATTTGAGATTTTATTGATGCATTGATCACTTGCTTAAACAAACAAACAAACAAACAAACAAAACCCCCTCAATTCTGAAATCATTTTACATTTAGATGTCAAAAGGGCTATAAATCTTCTATGATATGATTCTCTTCTGTATTGTCAATTTAGAAAAAAAAAAAGTCAAACTATGTATTGCGCAACACTTTTTTTAAATATTTTAAAAAGATTATTACAAAAATATAATTTTTTTGTGATGTAAATTTACATTTTACTATAACTTTGTATATTATTCAGGTTGGTCTCAAAGCAAGGGTCAATTGGGCCAAGACCCAGGATCTCGATCTCGGTTGGGGTCTTGTCTAGTTCTCGACTAGGCCATAGTAAGGACATGACCCGAATAATTTTTATCGTCAAATATTATTCCCGAAAATATTCCCCGAAAAACTTGGAATTTCGAAATATATGCCAACTGTCAGCAGTGAAAAAACTGTATAATTATACCATGTCTGTCATCCTTTTAAACCTACCACCACGCACCATCGCTTAGGCGAATTGCAGAGGTCAATTTGTGCCTAAGCTTGTGAGATTATGAGTCACGCTCATTTATTTGTTACCGGTTACTGCTTGCCAAAGTATTTGTTACCAGTCACTGTTTGCTCAAGTATTTTACAACGGATTTTATCTAAAGTCTTCTTAAAAGGATTACAAGTGGGGGGGGGGGATTACTTTTACATAGGAAAAAAGGGCCGGAAGAAATCTTTAAGACGTCAATGTTACCGTAATTCATAAAAATATTCGTAATAATTTATAATTTTTCTCTAATATATTTCTATCTATTTAATGTCGTCCCCTTGCGTATACTTTGTGCATATTTAGACATTTACTTCATTTGTCACATTACTTAATACATTAGCCATTTCTGTAACTATAATCTACCCATCAGGAATATATATGTGTTGCTTATATTTGTCTCTCTCCCTCGCCCATATAATTATTAATCAATTTAAAGTCAGATAATTTCAATTTTTTTTCCAATAACTAAACAAGTTTCGAAAAGTTCGAAACTAATTTCAAAATTATATTTATTGATTAATTTTTTTGAAAAACTGATGTATCTGATTTTTAAAAACTAAAATGTTATCTAAATCGAGCTATCGAATATTTTTCTGGTGCCATTTTGCCTTAAGCGTACTTGAAAAAATATAAAATCATCGATAAATGAAGCTTAAGTAACCAGCGAAATGTAAATAATGAATTTACTAACATAATCATTTATTTATAAAAATAATTATAAACCGCTGATAAATAATGCAATTCAAGGCTTTTGCAGTGAATATATATTCGAGAGCAACTTTTCAGTCATACATCTTTGAAAATTAAAAAAAAAATAGGAACCACTTATCTGATGTATATTTAGCAGAACATTCTGCTGCTTTAAAAATCAAACTAAATGATCACTTAATTAATGCAGTGTTATTATTGAAATGAAATATTTATTTATTAATTATTTTTCTGAACGGTTTTTGAAAAAATATATTAAATAGTTGAAAATTGTTTTGTTTTTTGGGAGTTTTCCTTTAAGTTACGACAAATACGGGGTACTTTTTTGGTAGCCTATGTTTATTTGATAGAGGTTTAATATAAAGTGTTTTTCTTTAAATAAGTGAAGGATTGCTTTTTTTTGTACTCCGACAATTTTATGAAGGCACTTACTCTTTAATTTCTTCTATCATTTTTCCCAATTGTGGGAGTGTCGGCCTATTCGGCACCCCTCTCTCACCGTCTTGCCTACCTAAAGGTGTGGGGGAAACAAAGCATCACCAGCAACTTCCATAATAACAATTAGTTTTATTTTTCTTTAAACACACTTAAACAATCACAAGTGAAACTACCAAAAGGAAACCATAGGAATAATATATAAAGCGAGTTATCTAATCTCAATGACTAACTCTAAGCAAACCCGACTACGTGAACTAGACAAGGAGAACAAGCGCTAATGAACCGATAACTAATTCTAATTTCATCTTAGATCCTCAATCTAATAATTTAATCTCTTAGCACTTACTTCCTTAACTCGCGCTATGTTTGTGAATGAAATATTCTAATATTCACACTTACGTAACACCGCAACAACTCCCCGGCTCCTTCTATCTTACATCTACAAAACCCTGACTTTATATAGTCAAGCTAATTTAAATATCATGGTTTCTTCTTGAGAGGCTGTGAATTAATATGAATGCTAGGCCCAAAGTTACCCCAAGAGGATTAATGGAAAAATGACGCATATAGGTCCGTCACACAATGAAGTTAAATGTTTCTTACATTCATTCTATTGTTACGGAAATCGGGGTTCGAAGATTTTATGCTATTAGTCTCAAAGGGGAAGACAGTTCTTCCGCAGCAATAAAAATTTATTGCAACCCCCCCCCTTGAAATACAGGATATAGCACTAAAATTTGCTCAATAAATCCCAAAAGGTCTGCACACCAGTGGTGCAACGTATCTCCTCACTCCCATGACGAGGTGGGTGTGGAATTCCAGGAGGCTCAAAGATTAAAAGATCATGGTTTTGTAGTCATTTGTATAATCCAGCTTGGGGACCCAAAACTGGCTTTGAAAGGGGACCCTAAACTTCTCCTTTACGCCACTGCTATACACCTTCTACAGCCCTCAGACACAACTATAAGCATCTAAAAATACAAACACGTTCAAGATTATTCACGAGCAGTCGCTAGTCAACTCTTCAACGGTCAAAACTATACTAACTGAACTTAAGAGAGGGGCTCCTATTTATAGTCTGTACTATCTTCCGATAAAGATCCGCTTACGCCATAGATCGTGATATAAATAGATTTCTCTAGTAATTTCCAGAAGTATTCATATGATCGCCAAAAAGGATGCCAACTTGGCTGTATCGTCAACATTTCGCCAAGTTTCCATTGAATCGCTATTATAATGTATGGAACGGCGTTGCTTGCGAATATTACAATTTTAGCACAAAATAAGAAACAAAAGAAAGTAATATTAACATGTTACACATCCAAATATAAGTTATTTACACTATTTTAAGTATTCATTACATTAAATTTGTAGCATTATTCAAACAATGAAGAACTGTAATCCAGATTGTAAGTTATAAGATAGCCATTACGCATGATGTTTTATATGAGAAAATTTTGATGGAAACTAAATCACTTAAATTATCAACATTTAGATGATATTGTTTCATTTTATGAAAAATAATCTCATTGTCTCTTTCTCTTTCTTTTATTAGATGTCTGAGAACCGAAAGGGTAACTATTCACAAGCATCTTTGCTTATGCCTCTTGTTGGCCGAGGCTGCACTTGTTGGAGGATTGGAACAAACCGAAGAGCCAAAAGCTTGCTCTGTTCTGGCTGGCTTCTTACACTATTTACTACTGGCTGCTTTTGCCTGGGCATTCCTGGACAGTTTCCATCTCTACATTTTGTTGGGAGAAACGGACATCCACCCTGATCGTTGGAGAGTTAAGTGGTACTCATGTGTTGCCTATGGTGTCCCGCTGATCGTTGTGGCAATATCAGCTCTGATTGACCCTGCCAGCTATGGCACTGATAACTACTGCTGGTTGAGAGTGGACAACTACTACGTGTTTAGCTTTGGTGGACCGGCTATTGCTTGCGCTCTGGTAAGTTGGATTTTAAATTAAAATTTCTGGTTTATCAATGTAATTCTTTAAAAAAAATTTAAAAATAACAGAATTTTTAAACATATATTCTTTTATCTGTCGTGGATGTTCTCAGCGCAATGGCTTATTTATTGAAATTATATTATTTTATTATAGGCGTTGTGTTAGAATTAATACCAATTCAATGTCAATAAACTTTTTATGCTTTAAATACTGATATTAATGTATGAAAAAATATACTTTGTTTGAAAAGAAGAATGTCCATGTGTCATATAAACTCCATAAATTAATTAGAATGTCCTCTATTTTTGTTGATATTTTATTATAACAACAACATTTAATAAAAAATATATATTAAATAGAAATAAATAAGTCAGGATATATAAATCAAGAATTTCTGAGAGTCAGAATGTAAGCACTTATAGAATGTTTTATACTAAGAACAAGGAAAATTACCGAATTTAAGAACATCATCTGAAGTTATTTGAGTGTATCAAAGTCCCGTGTTAAAAATCGATATCGTGTTCTAAAAAACATTATTATAAAATTTCTGCAGTGAATAAGATCATGGAATATATATCACTGAATACTTTTAGTGAGTCAAGGCATAGCCGACTTAAAATGCTGTACATGTTCCAAAATAATTATTAACAATATGAACCAGAATGATTATTAAGTAGATAGCTTAAAAATTAATTGATTTGAGTAAATTTAATAGAGTTTTAACATTTAAGATATGTTTATCGAAAAGGTTGTTATCGAATTCTTTCCGTTGTCAGTTACAAAATTTTTTCATAATAAAATTGTTATCTGTTCAGCATGTTCACTTCTCGAAAAGTTAAAGTTTTATGTTTATTAAAATGTTTAAGTAGGTATTGAATTTATATCAAATTTAGATTGCATATAAATATAATTTAGGCCTTTTTTGTTGAGAAATATTCTATTGATTTTTTTTTTATAAATAGTACTTTTAGCACAAAAAAAAAAAAAAATGGTGCAGAATATTTTTAGAATTTTGTAAGCATTTATTTGAGAGAGAGATTTTCGCGATTAGATAAAAATAAATGTTATAAAAAATTACTTTATCATTAAACTCTTATTCTTTTCGTTAAAGGCTTCGATTTTGTTCCTGTGCATGACGGTTGGTCGCATCTGTGCCCAGAGAAACAGCACGGTACCAATTAAAAGCAAGGATCAGACGAAACTTTCCGCTATTAAGTAAGTTGTTTCTAGTAAAATATTTAGTTCTATTCAAATTTCTTTTTATTTGGAACCACTTTTCAATTGACTATTTAAGTTACGCAATAAATATAGATATTGTTTAGGTTGAAAATTCTCTTCCATGTTATCGTCTGCTTTAATTCAATAATTCATGAAACTCTAATTTCTCTGATTATTTAATTTATTTGCTGCTATTTAATCGTTTGTTGTTAAACTTATATATATATCTTAAGCTCACATCTTTTTTTAATTATTCTAAATGTGTTTTGTTCAATCTTAGAAAATAATAGTAATAGTTAATCGATGGTAGTTAAACTTAATATGTATTTAATTTTTGTATATTTTCGAGATGTTATCATTCATATAGAGATCTTTTTGATAATTTGAATGATTATAAAGAAAAAAAATCATGTCAATGGAATAAACTTTGTCTCCTGGTATTCGCATTAGTAAAAGGTGTTATAAATTTTGCCTGAAACGGCTTTCTGTAATTAATTTATTTTTTGAACCATTCCAGTTATAAAGAAATATTTGCATTTAAACTGAATCCATCATTATTTACTATAATAAAAAATATTTGCTTATGAAAAAAATTTAACGTGGAACATATGTCTGGCATGTTATTAAAAAAAATATCAAGCAGATGTTTTGAAAATACAATCTGAAAAATTTACTTTATGATAATGTGCAAATATATTGTAATGACTACTTAAAAAAAATAACATTTTGTTTCTTTTCTTTTCTTAGCATACTAAAACTTTATTGAAAAAAATAAATATATGTATATTAAATATACATTATTAAAGTAGATTTTCAGGATTGAATGTTAAAAAGGATATAATCTACGTCATTTTAAAATTCTTGACTAATTAAAATGGGTTTTGAATTTTTTTTTTATAAGTTGAAGTAATACTTCAGTCAATAATTTAAAAATACATTTTTTTTTGCATAAAATTTACCCAAATCTTCTAGAAATTTTTAAGAGATATAGGATGCTATAAGCAAAAATTAAGGGAAATCGAGTTCAACGCTCTATTAGGGAAAATGGGTAAATATTTTACCTAGGTTTTCATCTATACAAGTATTGTTCCATGTTTAAAATATTAACAAAAGTATACTTTCAATTCTCCTCTGAGTGATAGCAACCCTTCAGACGAATAAGGCATGTGAAGAATACGAAATGGAATACACATGAATGAATTTAAATTTTAAGTGAGTCGTTTCCCTCTGCTGCCGATGACAGGTTTCGATTTGTTATTTAAATAAAAGTTTCATATTTTCCCTGATAAGTATCTGATAAGACTGGAGAAAACTTATAGGCATAAATGGAAAATAAAATATCGTAGGGAAAAAAAGTAGCGTTATTCTTTACATTTTGAAATATTTTAATGTTTCTTCTTTATGATCAGTAAACGTACACATACATTTTAAAAATCATACAACTTTTTTTCTTTGCACTGTTTCAAAAAAGTGAGGATTTCGATCACGCGAACCTGCAATTACTTTGGGATGAATAAAAAAGGGGGAAATGTCATTTTTTCCCTTTCAATTTTTTAATGTAGTTTTTCCCTTTTTGAGTTATGCTTTAATCTACGAATTTTTGGAGGGAGAAATCTCATTACGTATGTATCCATGTATTCATCTGTCATAAGTTAAACGTAGCAACATTTTTCCCTTCTAGAAACGTTTTCCCTATCCGTGTCAGAGATGGTTTAAAAATTTTGGTATTGTGGTCAAATACAGATACTTAATAATATTTCTGTTATCCGCAATGAAAATCCTAACCAATATTAATTTTAAGGTAGATTTAAAAGTTTCGTGTTAAATTTAATTTACATTGAATTACAAGCAGTTTGAATGCATTTGATTATTACGTTAGAATGATTATATATATAAAAATTAACAATAAAATAACAATCGATACTTTTAAAGTTATTTGTCAGATATAAACTATTTTATATATATAAAAAAAAAGAACTAAGTTATTTTTATAGTTTATTTCGAAAATTAAACTCTAACAAAATACAAATGACTACAGTTTCAGTAGAAATGTTTTAATTCTTTTAGTAAATTATATATTTTATTATATATTATTATAGATTTTATTAAAATATATATTTTATTACTTATTATCATACATTTTATTAAATTATAATTAATCATTTATTTCTTTAATTTTAATCAATTAATGATGATTATTCATTTGAAATGATGCTCATGGAAGGATTTTTAAATTTGAGTGTATGGAATTTTATGGAGATTTAAAAGTTTTCAAGTTGCCGCGGTGACCTAGTGGTTTTTGTTGTGAGCTCCTAGTCGATGTGTTATGACTTCAAATCCAAGATCCTCTGAAGACCCGCTGTGTTGAGGCGCTGATACACGTCAAGACATGGCCAAGCCGGATTTGACAAAGGACTACATAACCATAAGATAACATAGCTTTTGGGCTCCTATTATCTTGCCCCCCCCCACTATGTTACGCCACTGAAAATTGGTCGTTTGAAGATTGTGTGCCACATCTAACGTATGGACCCCTCATTCTTGACATTCAGAATTTTTAATTACAAACCTGTAGGAACTAGAAGTATTGGTAGTCCTAAATTGAGATAGGCTGATTGTGTAGAGTACAATTCTAAAGTTCAGAGTTAATAATTGGAGAACTGTTGCTAAGCGGAGATCGGAATGGAAGAGGGTTCTTGAGACGGCCTTGGTCCACTCGGGGCTGTTGTGTCAACAGAAGAAGAAGAAATAAATCAAATCTACCAAAATTATTTTAAAATATTTTAATCTTTGTTACTAATTCATATAAGCAAAGATCGATTGGATCGCGTTTGATTTAAATGAATACATCTAAAGGCTTCTTAATACCTTTAAATTTAGATCAGACATTTCAATAAATACTTTATTAAAAAAATATAAATCTCAAAAATACATTTCATTTCTAAGTTTTCTTCCATCTCTTATTGCCTTATGGGTATTAAAAACAATGACCAACTTAGGTCTAACGGATTTTAGGACTCTTATATTTTTTTCTTGCCTCTCTAGTTTGTTTTTCCTCCCTGTAAAAAAAAAGCAAGAGGTGGCCTTCGAATATTAGGGAGATTTAGAGTCCGAAATCCGAGCAAATCCATCAACTAAATCCGGAGAAAATCAGAGCCCTGATCCCCGATCGTTTCCGATTTCTCACGGAGTACCGAAACCGGAGTCGATTGATTACTCGGACTTAACGTAGGGGATCTAGAAGGAAAAGAGTTGAGGAAAAGAGAAAGATGACGAAAAAAATACCCTTTCCACGGTTTTATTTGCGAATTGAGGACTGGGTATTTACTTTACTATCAGAAATATTAATTTGGAGACATGAAATATTTAGCCTTCTTGCCCTTCTGTATTAAGTGCTATCAAAGTTAGATGAAGTGTTTCTTTTTTCCTTCCTCGCGCGGGGGTTGAGTAATCTTTATTGGATCCAGAAAAATAAAACGGGAGTGAGGGAATATCCTATATTGCTGGCGGATTCGTTCGCTCAGTAAGTAAATATGTTTTACATCTAGGATTTTATTTGGTATGTTTCGAAAGTTTGTTGTTGAAAGAAAAATAAGTTCCGGACAAATATTTGATCGAATTTTCTGAGATGTTTAATCAACTAATATTTGTCGTGAAACTTTTAAAAATTAAATCTTGAAAATAAATACGATGAAAATATTAATTTTTCGGTGTTGAATGGTATTTTTGATTAAAATAATCATGTAAAGGTAGCTAATTTTCGCCATTAGATCTGTCTCTCTTTGGTTTACTCTGAATGGTTAGAATTATATACGTTGTAAAAACTATTACAGAGAAGGTGAATTTTTTTTGTTTCTAAAAGAATATATTTCTTTGACATGACATTTATTATTTAAAATGTAAAACTATTATTAATAATTATATTTACTATTTATCAAGAAATTATTGGAATTAAAAATCTATTTCGAGTGAAAGGTTGTGCTGATTTTGGACATGTTAGACAACTTAGTCATGTTTTCACCATGCATTGAAAATATTCTGATTATTAAATCTTAAATATAAGTTAAAAAGTGTCTTATCAATTCTAAAAACAAACAAAAAATAGTAAAGAAATATAATTGTCGTTATTAAATCTTTAAAAATACGTAAAATACAAATAAAAATAATGGATAAGGAAATTTGTTGAAAAAATTGTATAAGCGATTAGATTGTTTAGTGCTATAATCATTAAATACGTATTAAAGTGCGTCGCGGTTATTGCAGAAAAAAATTGTTGATCAGAACCTACATATGCGGAAAAGATCTATAATATGGAGATAAGGGAAAAAATAATTTAAAAAAGATAATTTCAAATAATATTGCAACAAAGAAGATAAATTTTCGAAAAAGCGGGGGGGGGATACTTAATTTTGGTTAGACGAGTTTATACTCAAAATGAAATTATTTTTCAACTATATCAACAACCGAAAACTGGATTATTGAAAAATGTATACTAAGCAGGGACCCCAGCGACTAATTCATGACCCCAGCTTTCTCTCCCCACATCAAATCAGTTCGATCCAAGCTTTTTTCTGTCTTCCACTTTACCGTGCATTGCAATTTCGGCAGTAGATCAAAAAATAAAATACTAAAGAAACCCTTAAGTGTAACTCACTTTTTTTTCTTGTAACTATTCAGTAAGTGTCCTCTGATTGCAATAAATGTTAAAAAGTACTAAAATACCTGTTTTTCTCTAATAAAAATTTCAACATACAAATTAATTTTTTATTTCATTTTTCCCTTTATCTATATACCAGAGACCATCTTTTCCGCATAGGTAATCTTTGAAATTCTGAAAAAAAATTTCTATCCACCCTAATCAGTGGTGCACACAGGAATTTTTCAGGGGGAGGTCCAGGATCGAAAGTCCGCCATTCTTGTATCATATTTTAATACGCTGCCAAACATTTTTCTTTTTTTGATTTTGGATTATCGGGCTCAGAAAACAATAAAGTAAATGATTGAATAAATAACAAGTGCTTAATTAAATTTTGAGTAATTTTTCAAGGATTGTAATCAATCAAAAAAAATCAAGGCTATGGAGGGAAGCCCGTTCCTGTCCCCCCTCCTTGTATGGGCCACTTACCCTAATGTACATAACTAATGGTTAAAAAAGCCCCCTAAATTTATAATTTAATATGCCAAACTATTTGTTTATCCTATAATGTGTATTGAGAGAGTGGAATTCAAGAATCCAATGTTATTTTCTTAAAATTAAAATTTTTTTAGAAAGATTACACAGATGCTTTTCCTTTTAGAAATTGGTTAATTCAGTCGTTGAGCATGCAACTCTCGAAATAATAGTATAAAAAGAACAAAACCTTCGACAAAGTTACACTTTAGTCACCGTAGAAAAGTTTGTTACACTTGGAAAGTAATAACAAAACAACCGTCAAACTTTTAAAACTTTCTCTTTTGAAATCTGACTGCTTTCGAGACACCTACCCTTCCCCTAAAACGGAATTAAGTCCCACACTTGAATTTTAAATCCTTCATCTGTTCAAATCTGTTTTCCGTTCCGCTAAATCCAGTTCATCCCTCAGCCCCTCACGCCCCCGACCCTACTGGGAAATTCGGCACCCCTCAATTTTCTCGTTTCTCCGGCGACTCTTTTCACAAAAAAACTTTCTTTTCCCTAATTCAAAAACTTCCTCCCTCTCTGTCTCGAAATAAATCTTCTACGGCAACTCTTTACCAGTTCCGATTTCGGAAAAAGCTGTAGAAGGGGGAAGAAATGGCGATGAAATATTTCAGTCACGTTTCCTTGGCTAGAAATTGTCACGTGGGCTCACAGTTGTAATAGACGCTTCATCAATCAAGAAAGAACATCGGTTGTCATATTTTGCCGGCCAATTGGACCGGCCTTTAGCCTGTGCTCTTCTATTGAAATTCCTTTTGGACCATCAAGGGACTGTATACCAAATGTGGTTCATTATTGACAAGATTGTATCATCTTTGAGTTCCTTGTGTAGGAAGTTTCAGCATCTTTGCCTACCCAACTTCTCTTCAAAAGGCTATTTTGCTCACTTTTAATAAATCGACTCGGCGCCAAAACACATTTTTATTTTCAAAAATTAATATTATGAATGGAGTCATTTATAAAATGGTCAACTTCTTAATGAATCCTAAAAGTATTGATGAATAAAATCACTGTTAAAATGATGATGTTCCAACTGAGTTAAAATACGTAATTTTAAGTTGTCGGTCTATTAAGATCATTGGATAAAGAGTTCTTACAAATTTAAAACAATTAGTTTAAATCAGAGTTTAAGAGAACCCTTTATATATATACAGTCAAACCTCTATATAACGAACCTCTATTTTGCGAATTTCTGTATTTTACAAACTTTTTCCTGAAAAAGCTAGAATATTTACTACTTTCTTCATAAAATAACCTCCAAATAACGAAGTTTATTTTCTATTTAACGAACTTTTTCTTCTTCTCTCGATGTTTTTCCTCTCCCTATTTTAAAAATATTTAAGGTTATTTTTCATATTATTCTTTCTTTTAACACATTCTATGGTGATCAACGGCCTTAAAACGAGGTGCCTAACTCCTCTAGAACTATGAAATTGCCGTAATTTTCAAACAAAAACCTCAACTAAAAGTAACAGATATTATCAATAAAATTTTAGGACGCATGTGGTAGTGTATGCAAAATATTACTGATTATAAAATAATGTGTATTTAAAATTACTTGTATTCTTAAAATTAAAAAAAAATGTCGCTAAAAAGGTCTTTTATATAAAATTATTTGTTTTAAGTTGAAAATTCAGTGTATTTCTAGACAGTTTTTTCTCTCTTGCTTTCCTTGTAGATTTATTTTTGATGAGTAAAAAAATATATAAAATGAATAGATATTAATTAAAAAAAAGGATGAATAATTACTTTTTTAAATAATGTATTATAGTGTTTATGAATTTAAAATTTGTTCGGTATGGTCTCTAAGGTATATTAAATAGAGGTCCGACTGTATTTATACGAAAAATGTCAGTTATAGTAATCGTGAACTCTTGCTTGCTTGCTTAAGAGTGAGATTCACCAAATGATGGGACATTTTCTTAAAGTTGCATTTTATTATGAGTTATGCACTTTAGTAGAAATAATGATTATCTAATCACGATTTTAAATTTGACTAAAGCTACGGGATTACGTCAGGTTAAATACTAATTTAAATATCCATAATACAAATCTTGTACTTATTGTGAATAGTAGATCTTCAGCACACAACCACAGCAATTTTCTCTTTTAACTTCCCTTACTTTGTTGTCACTGCATGACAGCAACCACCATCCTCCAACTTCCCTCTTCACTTGAATTCAAGAAGAAATCCTCATTTTAACATAAATCGTGGTTCCTTTACAGAAAAGAGATTTTAATTTTAGAACTTCATCGAAAGGATCTTCATAGAGGATAAGTAAGAGCCGCGAATATTGCTCGTTACACAGGTGAACAGTACATTGCTAGGGAATATAATTTTGTAATAAATATCATTAATTTCGAAGGCTTCAAGATACTAGAGCTCGTGAAAATTACGATTCTTGCATCAGCATCACAAATAATTCATTTAATTTTCATTCGCAAATGTATTAAAACAACAATTAACAAACATTTAATCAATCTAAAATATTGAATGCTGTGGTTGTTTGGTTTTGAATTCAGCGGAAAATTATTAAAATGTTCATTTTTTGTTTCAACGTTACTATTTTAATGCAAAGAAAATAAAAATCCTGTTTTTATTTTAGTTTTCTGTCTTATTCAGTTCCACCTTTTCTTATTTTGTTTTCGCTTTTTACAGCATTTAAATATTCTATTCTGCGTAATGATAGTGATATGTAAAATATTATTCGGATTATGTCCGGGTCACCAATGCATAGATTGAGTGAACTTTAAATCAAAAGTTATTAGTTACATAGTTAAATTACTGCTCTAGTCACTGATATTTTTTTTTAGTTTTAAACTTAAAAATTAAAACCGAAAACTAGATAACTATATCAAAGCTGCTCGCTAAGTAATTAATACATACAACGTGGCTGGAAAAGCAAATGGTTGGGTGTTAGAGTTTCGTCTCTCTTTTTATTTGCCATCCATAGCTGCGGTTAGCTTGTCAATTCGAGGAATCTGCATATATCTTCGTAAGAAACGCCACACTTCCTTCAATTTTTTAAAGTTATTTTGAAATGTAATATTTATTTTATAAACCATACTTATGCTTTTGGTAGTTAAGGAACAACCAAAAAATAGAATATTATAACTAGTGAATTATTTTTAGTTGTATAAATGCTTGTGATTCGTGAAATGTACCATCCATACGTACCTAAAAGTGTGGGTTTTTTTTTGTCGGTTTGTTTTGGCAAGGGGGTAGAGATGAGAAAACCTTCGTACAACCACCATTAATCACTTTTTAAAAATCCCATGATGGCCTAAATAACAAGGCAATATATAATATAACCCTAAATTAACACTATAAAACACGTTTCGAACAATGCATTTAGACATCAAGTGGGAACAATAGCATAACTAATAGTCACTGAACAATAAGATTACCCATTTTTTTCCCTCCAAATCTTACACTTGCCAAAAATCTGGAGGAGAGGATAGGAGTTAATGTTTCCCCTTCACCTTACAGTTATTCAGTTACTTCTAGCAATTTTCTTATATAAAAGAAGTAATTTAATGGAAGCTAAAAATCGAATACAGTCACTTTGGGCAAGATAGCAACAACAAAAGCGTTGTGTTTACCTAATAGGCGGATGCTCTTTTCTAATGTACTTGGACTAATGAGTGTTACATTAGGATTTTCCCATTAATCATATTTCTTTAATGAGGTCAGGGGGTGTTAGGGCAATTCCATAATTTAGTTATTCTCTGACAGATTGCGCCGAGTGGGCAGAAACAGTCACTTAACGCTGACGTCGCTAAGAGAGAGGTTCCAAAGTGCCATGACGACTCAGCTTAAATGGTTTCGTGATCTTAATGTATTCTTTTCTGATATTTGATTGTTTTGAGTGAATTAGTGAATTAAACTGTTATTTTGAAATAAGGCCTTCTTTCTTTGGCAATTCTTCTGGTTTCGCATTAGTTCTTCAATTGTCTGATTTGATAATCGGACAAATCGAATATCAAATTGACAAGGGAATTACTTTAGGAATTACTTTCATTATGTATAGAATCAAACTATTTGTCTTAATGAGTTAGTGACTTTCTCATATTTTTGGTTGTAATGATTTTCTCCATCCCAAGAAGCTCAAAATGAATCATTTTGTTTCTTGAATTGTAATTTCAAAATAAATTACTTATTAATGATATTGTTCTCTGTACTGAATTCTTGCTTAAGCAGGTTTTAACGAAAAGAAGATAGAGGTTTCAAACACAATTTTAAATTTAAACTCTCATTATTTATAAAAAAAAAAAATTGCAGATTTTTAATCTAGTTTTTTGAAAGTTATGGGCCATGTATTTAAATTAGATATTACAATCATGAACCAATAAGTTGTATCAAAAATATTTTTAAATATTTTGCAAATTAGAAATACGATAATGAAATATCTAAAATAATAAGGCGAGTGAAATCCATATCATTTTGTAGGTTTTAATAATATTTATTAATTTATTTTTTAAGGAATTGGAATTGGAAAAACAGCGTATTAAATTATTTTTTTATTGTTTTAACTTAAAACGTTATCTTAAGTTAAATTTTATGGATCGATTTTACAGAATTGATTTCAAATCGTGCGGAAATTTTTCATCCAAGATAGATTCCTTAAGATGCGAGAATTCAAAAACCAACTGTACGCTTTATAAAAACCCAGATATATTTTGAAATTATACGAGTATTGTTATTACTTTTTTTATGTTACTTCTTGAAAAATCTCTCACACAAAATCAAACCCAAACTTAATAATTTATTAACTCCCTATCAAAATCTCAAAACATTTCCCAACTCTCCCAAAAGTGTCCAATCCCAATATTTTCTTTATGACTACGTGTCTCTAGTCTCCCTCCTTCAACTTTTTACCCTGTCCCCTGAAGTAGATCTTCTCCAGGACCCTGTAAAACATTGAATATGAACTTCTTCGCCAAGTCCCCAACTTTTTACCAGTGTCAAACTCCATCAGATGTTCCTCTCACGAGATAAAAAGAAAATCATCCGAAAACACCGACAGTGTGAAGTTCCAGCAAAACTTCGACACGCCATCGGTCCCCTGAGCACCTAAATATACGTTCAAGGTGACGGTTGGGACTCCTGCAGAATCACAATGAATCTTTTAGTATTCGGCGAACGTTCTTTTTATTTCTGGTCAGGTCTTACTTTTATTGTGAAGACGCTTTCCTATTCCATCGTAGTTGTGATTTGCACGCTCGACTCGAAGGCTAATCACTGGTTACCCGGCGTCCCTTGTATCCAAACTGTTGTTAAAATAACAGGTCTTTCGTTTATCTGCGAGCAACTTGTGAATAGGGGATTGGTATAGGCGTTTCCAGATACTAGGTGCAGGATCTTTGCATAAGGGATAGAAAAAAATAGGGTGTTTTAATTATCAAAGGTGTAATTTGGGAGGCTGATTGATTTGGGAGGTATGAAAAGACATTAGTAATTTGTATGAGAAAATGAATTAAAGTTCTTTTATCACCTACACTGGTAAGAAATTTCCACCGCTAATACTGTATTGTGCTTGAATTTTTTGTATTTTAAGAACCACATGAGAAATTATTTAAAATAATCACGTTTGGATTACCAAATTCTGTATTAGGCTTTTTAAGAGGAAAAATTTTTCGAAGAAGTCACTTTTTTATTTATTTAAAAAGAAACTTAATGAATAATCTAAAATACTTTGTATTGAATAGAAATTAAATTTTGGAAGGAAAATTTAAAATAAAAAGTTTACTAAAAGCATTATTGTTCTTTTCATAGGTGTATGATCTTGTTTCTTTACTACTTTACATGTTTTAAAATTATTTTCAACATATCTTTTTTATATATATCTTTTTTTATTTTATATATATATATATATAATAAATCTCCATTTAAACTTTCTTTCGAAGGATTTAATTTAATTTATTATAGCCTTAACCCTCCAAGATATTTCTTAATTGTTAATTCTTTTTTAGTTTACAAACGTAATATTTTAAACACGCTTTCTTTCCCCCAAAATCTGATTCGTTGACACATTTCAAAATGACATGATGTAACATTACGTCAGCCACCGATTCTGACCAATCAGCGTATTAAACATCGAAAACCATGCGGTTATTTAACGTATGCGAAAACTTCCGCTAGGGAAAGATATAAAAGCTGAGATCTCTGTAATGAGAGAATAGAACGTTTTAGTCCATTGTTATATCTCTGTGTGTTTGGGATGCTGCATAATGTTTTGTATGTGTTAGCCAATAAAAAAATGGAACTAAAAACAAAAAAAAGTTTCTTCAATTAATCGGCTGCAACCAGATGAAAATGTCCCCACGCCACGTTTGATTCCAATGAAAACACTACAGATATATTATTTGATATTTTTTCATTTACAAACCATTCTTTATTATTATATTTCCGAAATAAATTTGTATCATGAAAATCTTGCCATTGAGATTTATTTGTATGTTGTTATCTTTTGAAAGATGACAAAATATATTTTAAATTCGAAAAACCATTAATGAATCACGTTAACAATCTTCAGTTTAATGTTTTACTAGTTAAATAAATGAATTTGTCTTTTATATAATCCATTCATAATTAAACTCACATTTTTATATCAAATCAAAAACAATTAAAGCTTTAAAGTTGAGTTTTTTTTTCCAGTGTCATTTGAAACTGCTTACTTTTAAATTGCTATTTCGTAATTTTTTCCTTAAAATTCCGTTTTAAGATGATTAAAAAAAAAGATGGATGAGCGAATCCCCTAAATTGATGTTCGTGGAAAAGGAAAGGGGGAAAAAATCATCTATCTCTCACTCGATGATGTTCAGAAAGATTCGGTACAAAAATGCTCTATAAATCATGTTCTACATCACAGAAATGAACGCTTTCCTGTAAGCTGGTGTAATAATTTCGAACCCTCTAAAAGCACTGCAACAACCGATAGAAAATGATTCCATCGATTCGTTCCACAACTGCTACCATTTTCCGTTTCATGCAATTTGGGCAATTTTGCTAATCGTCTCAACATTATCATTACTGCAAAGAGGGAGGGGAAATTTTTTTTCTTTTTCTTCTCTTTTTCTTTTTAGTTTTTTCTTGCAGAAACCTCCCTCGACTGTTCTGACTCCTTTAAAACTGACAATTCATCATAGAATATTTGATATTCTATTCGTAGCCTAATTCTTGATTTTCGTGTTTCTTAAATGTATCACGTAATGCACTCCCACTCCTGCAGCAGTTGGAGTAAGTAAATCTACATTGTTTCGGAGGGGTGTGCAATCTACTTTCCTCCCCCTCACTTAATTGGAATTTGAAGTGGAACGATCGATTCTCATCACGTGATTCCACACTAAAATATAATGCTGTGTAATATATCATAATTTCCTCAGAAGGGTGGTTTCAATTTAGGAGGCGTGCCTCAATCGTTTTGAGTTTTATTCTCTAATCCTGGAATTCATGTTAAGACGTGTTTGAAGTTTTCCCTCGAATAATTTCATCAACGAATTACCTTTAAGAGTTTCTCAAATCTCTTTTGGATACACTAATAATCTTCATAAATGTACTGTGGGAGGTCCTGAAAATTCTCTGTCTTACTTCTACGAATAATGCTATAACATGCACTTTTATGTATAATTTTTTTAATCTTAGCTAAGCCTTTTTGTAACTTAGCAAAAAAGATCAACATTATCAGTATTAATTTTTATTAAAAGTTAATATAAATCGTCATATTAGCATTCCATTTTTGCCCTATTAATATTATGATTCTATAAAATACTTCAAAATAATATAAATCCATTGGATGAAACTCAGGCGAAAACAACAAACAAACAAATACTTGTCTATATGATTTATTATCATAAAATAAATAAGATAATTCTGCAGGAATAGAAATTACTTTCGGACGTTAGAATTTGCAAAGTTAAACGTTGCTAATTTATAATAATTTCTCAATACAGTAATACCCCGAATTTACATGATAGGGGGGACTAAAGGATAACCACGTAAGTCGGGGTATAATTTCGCATATAAATACAAATAAATTATTTTTAGTTGGAGTCGGGGACTGAAAAGAATACTAATTTAGAAAAAAAAAATATGTAATAAAATCTTAGGTAACGTTGATACAAAATAGCAAATCGAAGTTATTTATTATATAAAATGTTTCATAAAATCTAACAAAATAGTTTGCAGGGCCAAAGATTGTTTTTCCCCTTAAAATTTTCTCGTAGCATACTTTATTCCTTGTTTTTCTGAGAAAATGCGCTTTTCGTTAGAGACAAGCCCTTTTGCAATTAAATTGAGGCAGTGGCGCACACAAAGGGTGTGTTCTAGGGATCCGGACCCCCCCCCCCAAAGCCTTTGAGTTTTTTTCGATTGATGGTAATCCTATGTATATATAACATAAAATTTAACTGAATACTTGTAATTAACAATTTATTTTATTAATTAATGCTAATTATATTAATTCAATAATTTATTTTTTACTGTTTTTTGTTAATAAAATCGACAAAATCAGAAGAATCGATTGGTGTTGTCTTGAGGTATGATACAAGTTGCGGGACTTTCGACCATGGACACCCCCCTTGAAAAATTTTGTGCGCGCTACTGAATTGAGGCCTTCTTTCAAATTCCAAACCGTCATTCGATCTTCTGATTGAACTGGATCTAAAGACTCAAGTTCTTCAATGTGTTGCTCCTGCATTTCTATGAGATCGTCTGCTCCTGATTGTTAGAATCCAGCAGTTCTTAAACGTCCCCACTTTCCACTTCTATATATTTGTATGGCAAGATCGAAAACTTCTTCAATCACTTTACCAATTTCATTCGGCTCTGACGCTGATCAAGTCTGAGTTTCAGAGATGAAAGGGGGGGGGGGGGACAGACGAATTGACTTGATTTGAAAATTGTGTAACTCCAGGTTCGCGCAAGTCGAGGTATTACTGAAAAAATATTATAACTTTAATCTCTACTTTTGTTAGTTTGAAGGGGTTGTAATATTCTGAGAATTTCAAAACCTTTTTTCATCTATTTGTTTTTATAGCTTCTCAAATTATGTATAATTGATATTTTTCTATAAGTGACATGTGTGTTTCATTACATATATTTCTTAAGGTATCCGACTGGTTGCGACAACTTCTTGTTTAAAAAAATGGAGTTATGGGGATTTTTTGTTGTTGTTGTTTTTAGATTTCTTAAGTACATTTTATGAAAAATATGCAAAAATTAAGAAGAGAAAAAGAAATTATTTTTACTAAAATGGGTAAAAATTCACAAAAAATAACATAAACGCGGCCCATTCTGTACCAAAAGTTTATGAGCAATTTTCAATTTTTCAATTCTGATGTTTTGCTATGTTATTCTATTTTGCAGTTACCTTCAGGATAAGAGATATTTTAATTTTTACAAAAGCTAGAGCACTTTATCTTAGTTGTTATATGAAATTGCTTAAAATAGCAGTGATTATATTCACACAAGAAACTGTAAATTATGTAATAAAACGGTGATTAATAAATCTGATCGTTAAAACACTTCTACCATTATACAGAACATACACAAAAAATTTCAGTTAACTATTTTCAAATCTTTTTGAGCATTCGCTGGACCCTTTGAGCATTTAAAAAAAAAACACATTTCGAGTAAAACGCGTTTTAATGTATGACATCTTGCTTAAAGTAATAGCATCTGCTCTTACTAAAACACTTATAGGCTTTGTTCTAGTGAACGGAAAATAATAAATTTGATATTTTTATACAGCTAATAAAATGTCCCATAAAATAAAATCATAAAAAAAATTGCCAATTTTTGGCAAAATTCACAATTTTAGGATAGTCGGATACCTTAAATAAATTTAAAATAAATTTCTGATTATATTTTGTAAAATTTTAATTAACTCTACCTGAGAGACTGAAATGATTACAAATACTTAAGATAAATGTATTTTTGATATTCTTATTATAAACAATGCTGACTGAGGATAGCTTTTAAAAAGTAGAAGTTAGGGCTTAACCAGTTACATATAAATGTATAATATAAAGAGAGAGAGACGAAATCTATCTTTATCTTTATTGCTCCTTGTTTAATTTTTTTCAAGGTTAGATTAAATGTTTAAATCAAATCAATAAATAGAAAACCAATCCGAATTATACATTTGCAACTCTTCATCACCTAAATGAATGAAGTCATTTTAGAGGGAATATTAATTTAAAATATAGGTGCACTAAAACGAAACTTACAAGCTTCTTTTGATTTATTCGTATCGTAATATCCATTCTTTATCTTTTTTAGTACCCCTGCACTTTTTAATCTTCTTCAAAGATCGAATAAAGCTAAATCGATTTAAGTATCACATAAAAAAAAAAGAGAAAGAATTTCATTGTCAAGAACTTAACCTTGATTGATCGAATATGGAATATAAAATGAAACCAAATGTCAAAAAGTGGCAGATAAAAAAAGATCTATGAATAAAAAAAATCATCGAACTACTTTCCTTTTTAGAAAGGCTTCTTTAAAAACGTACGGGTTTTAAAATGAATTACATCTCAAGAATATTCGACTTTTATGTCTTTGAGACACATTAAAAAATATTCTTACTCTGTATATTTGATACGAAATGCTATAACAAAAGTTTTCCCTTTCTCATTTCGAATGTTTTGTTCCTGCATTTTGCCTATACTTTATTAAATTGGACAAATATATATGTATACGATATAAATGAAATTAAACTTATAAATGGTAAATATATATATGTTTTTCCCTACCATAATTATTAGATATAATCGAATTATGTACAGGGTGGTCCCGAATTCACGGTACAAACTTTAAGGGTAAGGTAAAAGGCATTGTAACAATCATTTATTGTATAGGAATGTATGGTCGCAAGTGTGACGCGGTGAGGCACAAACGCAAAAAATAAGGAAAGAAAGGAAAGACAAAGTATTTATTGAAAGCATCGTTGTCAAGTTTAATGTTTACAATAACAGTTCAAAACTGCTTCCACCAGCAGCGATATATGCTTGATAGCTTTAGTGGAGCGAATAATGTACATATTCAAAGATGCTAGGTATTTCATGCACACATGCATTAGCTTCGGATATTCTAGCAACGAGATCCTCATCTGAGTCAAGTGGAGTCGCGTAAGCAAGATTCTCAGATGTCCGCATAAAAAGTTATCGAGGCTCGATAAATCGGGAGATCAGGATGGCCAAGTGACTGGTCCATCACGACCAATCCATCGTGCTCTAAATATGACATTCAAGTAAGTGCGCATATCGCTGAAAAATTATGTGATCCGGTATTTGTCGATCAGGAAACTACGTGCGATGCTTTCGTAGCACAGTTCTGCCGTTACCATTTGCACGGTCGTACATGTTATGCATGCCTGTTTTTTCAGCATACGTAAAGTTTACCATCGTAGACGTCAGCACAATTGCAAATTTCGCATTCCCCTGCTGAGATGCATCATGATGGACGGCTGCTAGACATCTAAAGCCTCCTACCAGCAATAACTCTGTTTCTCTTTTTATTTCCCCTGTTTGTGCCTCACCGCGTCATTTGCGCCCATATATTCCCATAAAATAAATAATTGTTATAATGTCCTGTATCTACCCTTAAAGTTTGTACCATGAATTCGCGACCACCCTGTATATATAAATATCCATTACCATTCATCTTGTTTTTAAAGTATTTCTTCAGAGATATGAGAAATATAGATATTGATCTATCTCAGACGAATGTTTAAGACATAATTTTCTTTTGAATTAAAATCTTCAATCTTTCTGTTAAATACAGTTCTTTATCAACTTAGTATGGATATGTTTTTCTTTAGCAAACTTCAATGTAATCTGGCTGAAGCACTTAATTTCTCTCTCAGCTTTTCGTTTCTTTCGATTACACTTAAAAAAACACAAGCAAGCCTGTTTACTTCGCTTTCTTTCTCCGAGTTTAAGGCAATGTCTTTGTTTTGGAGTCTCCTTAAGACGATAATCCGTCTCAGATGTGTCGACAACTTCTGACACCATCGTGTTCTTTTCTGTACAATCGCGCGTCGAATTGAGATTAAAGTATAAGCTTTTAATTGGATTCTGTGGAAGTTTAATCATGGATGTGAAGGCTCGCTTCTAATCTCTTGTGAGTTGTTTGTTAACACCAACAGGATTTTGTTGCAAAAGTCTTTGAGAAAAGTATTTAAAGTAAAATGGATTTTGCCTTGTTCAGTTATTGTGGATATGCCTAATTTAAAGATACTTGCAATGTGTGTATGAATCAATAATATACGTTTGCATTATAGCTTTATTCTCATAGAAATTTGAAATTTTTATTTAAAAGAGAGAGTATTTGATGCAAACTCATTTAAGATTTGCTTCATTCTTTCCATATTTGCATATATGTAAATCTGCTGAATATTTAATAGTATTAGTATATGCCTCTTTTATGAATAGGCATCTTTTTTGAAAGAAGTTAACCTATATATATATATATATATTATTTATATAAATGTTTTTGTCACCTTTTTTTAAAAAATTTTCAATACATTTATATATAAAAAAAGAATATTTATAGAAATTTTAGTCGAAATTATATATATATATATAGAGAGAGAGAGATTTTTTGTCTATATAAAAATTCTAGGATATATTGGATACTTTTATATTTATTTTCAGAATTTTTGCTTCTCTTAATATTTTTAATTTTTTTTTTACTGAAATCAAATTTATTATTCACCAGATTATACTCCTTGTCTTCATTTCGGTCAATTATACAATCGAAAATAAGTTATACACATGTTTGTGTTCATAAAACTAGAATCAAAATTAAGTTAACATTCAGGTTTGTGAAGTGTGCCTATTTAGGTATCCGACTTACAATTTTATACGCATATTCTAATTCAGATGACACTATACATAAAAAAAAGAGAAAAAAAAAGTATCCTTGTTATCTTTGCTTTGAGATCCTTTACACCATTGCTTCTCAAACTTTCAATATTTGAGACCCAATTTTCAGTCATAATTTTCTTCGCGCTCATCCTCCCCCCATCCAAACAATAACAATGTATTGAATTCAATAATAATGTACTTTGACTAAAAGCTGCAATACGACTTTAATTATAAACCGTACAAATTATCAAGATAAGTATTAATTTTTTTATATGTTACAAGCCCATATGGTAACTGGTATAGTTGTTTTAACTTGTTCTTAACTTGGTATTGTTAAATTAATTATCAAATACGTTGTGCAGTACTGATACATTTATAAATATATTATATCATTATAAATGCGTATTTTTTTTTATTATAACAGAATGTTTGTGTGTTTTGTTTCCTTTCAGTAAATAATAATATTTTTAAATAATGTTTTATTTTTTCGATATGCTCGCGCCCCACAGTTTGAGAACGCTGTTTAACACATATTTGTATTTTTATGTTATGAATTACATTTTCAAACTTATTTTTAAAGACTAAGGCGATGCTCATGAAAAAAAAATATCTTTTTGTTTCTTTCTTAACAGTGTATGGAGTGGTGAGGCAACCGTTCTTCTTCTAGTCCTGTGTTCCACGTGGACCCTTCTGCCTCTGTTCCTCCACGACGAAAAGCCTCTGACTGCCTACTTCTTCTTGGGCCTAAACGTTTTGCAAGGATTGTTAGTCTTTCTCTTCTACTGTGTCAATGCTGGAAAGGTAAGAGGGAATCTCATCCACCTTTAATCCTATTCATCCTCTAAACTTATTTGCCCCAATTAAGGTTCAATTATTTTATATTCAGGTACAGAACTCTGATGAGCCTCCAGGACCCGATTGGCTGTGTTCCTGCTTGCGTGAGCCTCCACGTAGAAGGAGCCTCTACAGCCCTCCCGGAAGCTGCCCTCACAATGTCAGTAACCCTCTGTCAAATCCACATATCAATAACCCCTCACAGACGCTTTATCCAGGTACGCCCCCCTAACCCCGCTTATAACGACACATGTTAATCCATAAGGCGGTTACGAGTCCTTTTTGGTGGTTAGAAAAGGGTTATGGTCATTGAAGTTGAAGTAGGAGTTTTTAAAACAAACAGCTCGTTTTTGGAAGCTTTTTCAAATCCAAATATCCAAAACAAAAAGTGATTTTTTAACACCTTTTTATAAGCTTCACTTATATGTAACGGAATCTTTGAACTGCATATTTACCCACTTTAAAAGGTCAGATTAATTCCAAATTTGGCTCACTTGTCCAGGACCGATGACAGTACAATATTTTAATAATTTTGTTCCATTGTCCTTATCAGGATTATCAATTTCTCATTTTCAGATCCTATCCCACATCCGGCGACTAGTTTCAGATCTCATTTCCAGACATGGCGACTAATTCCAGATTTGGCGATTTAAAGATTGAGTTACAACTTAGTTCGATTAACTATAAAAGGGTGTTTTTTAGTTTTTTAAACTATAATTTATTTTAATTCTTGAAGTGATAGAAAGTGCTGTACTGTTATTGCATTGTACTGATACCGTTTTCAATCTTAAATATGTTTAAAAAAGTTGGATTTGAAGGTTTTAGAAAAGAAAAAGCTGCCAAATCGAGCTGCATTGCAAACCTCAGTTATTTATTCTCTCGTACTAACCACTTAATATTAACTTTTCTGAATTGTGAGGATTTTTTTTTTTTACTTTTTAATTTCTTTGATCCTTGAAATCTTTAAAAATTAATTTTAATCATTTGTATTGTGATGAAAAAACTAATTTTCTAATTTCAATTAACCCATACGCTCTACTAAATTTCTAATTAATGCTTTTAACTATATTCCCCTCTAACAGTACCTCTGAGACAAGATTCAAAATAATTTGTTTTTATAATTTGTGTGTGATTTTTAATAATGTGAATGTTGTGTGTTGTGTTTATATTTTATTTATAAATTCAGTTTCTTGTAATGTTTGATACCATGTTTTGAATTAAGATAATTCGTTTGCAAACCAAATGCAAGGAAGTCTGTGATGCTCAAATTTACAAGAGTGGTTTAACTTTGAGATAAATCAAAAGCCGGAATTGTTATTTATTATAAGTTTCAAAATATTAAATAATAATTAAATAGAAAAGTACTATTTGTTTTTAAAGGAAAGAAATATATAATTTCTGCAATTGTAATTTATTTACTTTTGCATTTATAATTTAAATTTTTATAATTTTGGTTTATTTATTTCTGCAATTATTTATAATTTACTTAAAACATTTATTCACAATCATTCAATTCGAAACCAATTTATTAAACATTAGTTTTAGGAAGTTCTTTTTTCTAAAAAAGCAATTCATTTGATAGGAAAAAACTTTTCCTCAATATTGTGGCACTCTCATTTTTTTTTAGTACTAAAACTTCATTTTACTTAATTATTTCAAGATATATTATTCATTTTTATTTTAAAAAAATATACATTTTCACATTTTGTGGCTTATATTTCTAATTTATAAGCAGTTAATCTATGAATTATTAATGAATTTACTGAGAAATGATTTTGTTCTAAAGATTATATTATAATCTTAAAGAGTATTTGTACACAAAGAGGAATTTTTATATAAAACAGCGATTTCATCTTTTGGTTATTTAAGTCCTAGCATTCGTTGCTATAGGGATTATGAAAACATTCATTAACTTTAAAATCATGTTACTTTAAATAGAAAAATGTCTTAAATTAAGAATTCGTTAATATTCATATCCGTTCTTTTAAAAATATTAGCTGTTGGCTTCAAATAACGCCTTAAATTTGTTTACAACTTTTGTTCGGTGCATTTGATCATTTTTACTTTCTTTTATATCTCATCCTCCATCTAGACAACTTAAAAAGACCTTTAATCGTACCTCCACGGCAGAATAATTCTCACTACGGAGCGCATTTAATTCCTATGAGCCAAGCTTATCACCATTGGCAGGAAGCTTTAAATACCATCGCTATACAATGCGTCTTTAAAAACGTAGGAAATTGCTCGAATGTAACACAATTCATCTGTTGTTTTTCTCTTTTTTTTTCTGTCGCTCTCAAAACCTCATGTTGCCTAATATAAGTCCTGACAAAAGGCGGTAACATGTTAATTAAACAGAAAATCTTATCTGGTGGAAGCCTAGTGTAGAATTTCACGAAAATTCTCGAGTTGAGATGAATTTACTCAAGCATGGCTAATATTACAATTGAGAATTACTGCCGCTTCTATCTTTTTTCTAAATGGCCGGAATTATCTGAGCGAGAATGTGGGTGTTAAGGTAATTAATGTTGTTTTTACTAAATAAGTGCTAGGGTTTTGTCTTTCAAACACCCCTAGCTTGTTGAACCGTCTTTTAAGCTGTTCAACGAAGCTTTTGTTTGGGTCGTTGTTGTTTTTTCCCCTCCTGTTCTTTTAGAATTATATTTAATTCGGCAAGCGGAATATTTGGCTCGTTTATTATTTTTTTCCTTCCTTTTGACGCTGCTTTTTATTTGTTTTTATTAATACAACTTTTTCGTCCTTCTCCAATTTTTAATTTGGTGCGGAAAAGAAAGAAAAAATAAAAATTATAATGGAATAAACACAATATGGAAATTTATAATGAAGTTTTTATTTATTTTTTAAAAAATCTTTTGGTAGATTAATCGAATATTAATTTGAATTAGATTCGGTCGAGATGAGTTCGTGTTTTTTTTTTTTTTAACTCAGTTTGGAGATTATAATTTCTTTTGTATTACGCGTCTTGAGAATCAAATTTTATTTAGGTGTCGTAATTCGTCTGGAATGTGCGAAAGTTATTGTTTTCGAAAACAATTTTAATGAGATATACGAGATGCTTAGAGTCAAGATTTTGAAATTTTTAAAAACAACAACTTAATCCTTCTTTAAAAATAAAAATGCTTATATTTAAGGAAGCTCATCTTTAGAATTGTGGCAACAGTTTGTTAGGAGATAACTGTCAACATAAAGGTTGAATTTTTAAGTGAGATTCCATAAAACAAAACCTTATGAATTCATTATTTGAATTCCCCTTTGCTAAAAAATGTATTCCTAAAATATATTTCTGAATATTTTTTAATTATTTTGTCTTTTTCATATTTTTTTATATAATTGGAATCTTAAATATTTACTGTAAATTTTCTGTTTTTTGGTAAACTTAGTAAATTTATAATGGTAAAAATTGCTTTTTACTTGATAAACATTTGGTAAGGGTAGCTGTTATATACTTGTATTCGTAGAATATATAATGATATCATAATCGCAATGCGAATTCTCTCGTTTTTGGATTTCTCCCACAAATATTTTGAAATGTTAAAGAAAAAACTGGGGGAGGGGGTGGCGAGATTTGGGAAATATATTTCGATTAAAAGCAGTCAGATAAAAAAAAAAAATAGATTAACCAAAATTGCATTTGTTTCATTTATTATTATTTTTTAAATTAAATAATGTTATATTATGTATTTACTATAGAAAAAGTAAAATAATTTTATGATAGTGTGGTGAGATTAGTAGGTGCTTAAACAGAAGTTCGAACTAAATACGCCTTGAAAATATCGAATTAGCTGTTTCTGTTAATACTTCTTTTTGACGTATCCTAAACGTATCGCTTTATTTTATCTTAGTACTACGAAAAAATATACTACCCATTTATATGTTGTAAAAATAAAGTGTGTAGTGTTTTGGATTTTTTTAAAAAAAAATCAAAAATTCGTTTAAAATCACTTTGTTGACACTGTTCAAGTTTAACATGTATTAAAATATGCAGTTTTATAAATTTATTTCAAAATTCTATATCGGTGCAGTAATTTCGATACATATTTACTTTCTTTTTTTTCTTCCCAAATCACTTTGTTTTTTCCGGTTCAACTATTTTTCTCAAAACTTATGTGCTTTTTTTATACTTTAAGCAGGTCACGTATTAAATATTCTTTTTATCCTATGTATATGATTTGAAAGTGACGGCTTTTCATAAATTTATTTAAACTTTTCCTAAGATTACTCTAGAAGTAAAATTGATGGGATACGACAGCTGTCTTGTGTTCTTACTATTCAAGATTGAGAGACAAGCCATAATGTGGCATATCAGAGTCCAGTTTTATTTCAGTTAGGTTTTTCTTTTCCTACTAAGCGTCTGTCAAAACTTGCTTGTAAAATTATTCTTTTTAATCATTATTATGTATTCTGTACTATTCTATACATCCTAAGTGATTGTGTTAGTTATTGTTTATTCAAATAGTGCCTTTTTTTAAAAAAAAAATAACCGCGAGTTAAAATATAAGGAATTAAAGTATCATAAGAAGTAATAAAAACTGTGCAGCTTTTGCTCTAAAAATACTATTTCCAAATTAAAATTGACAATAAGAAAACAAACTGTTATGAATAAATAGTTGGTTTAAGTGATAAATCTTGTTTCAATGAACTTTTTTTGCTATGTTTATTTTTTGCTATTCATTATTTTGCTTCTTATTTGTACACACTTGAATTTTTCGATGTTTATTTTACTTTCACAGTTGCTTTGATGGCTGAGTACCTTAAATTTGTATGCAAAAATATATCCCAAAAATTTGCAACATGAATTCACCTAAAATTTTCTAACGTTGGGTACCAGTAAAATTTATAAGCAGAACAAAAACATTTTGATGAACTCTATGTAATCCAGTTACGAACGAAAACATTCCCCCTTTTCTAAACTTCATTTTGCAACCTTCGGTAACCTTGGCAACGGATAAACTTTTTTGTTGTCTTACAATTAAAGTTTGAAAGTTGTTGCTTTTATGTGAGGCCCCTCGAAAAAGTGAATCTCTATTATCCTTTCAGTACCCGGCACTGAGTTGGAGTTCCCTGGATCAAGGAGAAGCCCCTACCCTTCAATGTGCCACGTCCGGTAAGTTTTCATGTGACGTCACCCCCTCCCCTCTTGTATTCCCAAACCTTGACCCACAAATCCCATACCTTTCTCATCCTCATGAACATTTCAAAAACGACCATACAGATTTTCCATTTTTAGGCACTTAAAAAAGTCGCTGAATTTTTGCGGATTTATTTTCAGTGGTGGCGAGATTTAGAATATTATTTTTAAGCAACATCAGTTGAAAGTCTTCCCATGGTTTAAATTCTTAATATGTCTCTCAATGTGTTCGGTTATTTTTCGGGGACAAAAACAGAAACAAATACCTTAAAATCCGGCGTATAATGCGCAGTTTTAACTCAAAAAATAAGATCGAAATTTAAGGGTGGACGTTGTACGCCGGGTATAAAAAGAATAGCTTTATGAATAAAACAAATATGAGCATAGAAAAAAATTAGACTTCTATATATATTGAAGTAATGTTTATTTTTTAAAAAAAATGACATTCTCCTTATGAACTTTTAACGAGTTGTATTCTAGAAGTATATTATTTTTTAAAGTCTGGGATAATACCTAAAAAAATGACGTCAAAACATAAGAACATTGCATACATACATTTCAGATTTCTTCTTTAAAAAACAAAATAAAAGTGAGTGCGCGTTATACGGCGAATATACCTAAAAACTAAAAATTGCAGCTTGAAAGTATAGGTGCGCGTTATACGGCGAATATACCTAAAAACTAAAAATTGCAGCTTGAAAGTATAGGTGCGCGTTATACGGCGAATATACCTAAAAACTAAAAATTGCAGCTTGAAAGTATAGTTGCGCGTTATACGGCGAACATACCTAAAAACTAAAAATTGCAGCTTGAAAGTATAGGTGCGCGTTATACGGCGAATATACCTAAAAACTAAAAATTGCAGCTTGAAAGTATAGGTCGCGTTATACGGCGAATATACCTAAAAACTAAAAATTGCAGCTTGAAAGTATAGGTGCGCGTTATACGGCGAATATACCTAAAAACTAAAAATTGCAGCTTGAAAGTATAGGTGCGCGTTATACGGCGAATATACCTAAAAACTAAAAATTGCAGCTTGAAAGTATAGGTGCGCGTTATACGGCGAATATACCTAAAAACTAAAAAATGCAGCTTGAAAGTATAGGTTCGCGTTATACGGCGAATATACCTAAAAACTAAAAATTGCAGCTTGAAAGTATAGGTGCGCGTTATACGGCGAATATACCTAAAAACTAAAAATTGCAGCTTGAAAGTATAGGTGCGCGTTATACGGCGAATATACCTAAAAACTAAAAATTGCAGCTTGAAAGTATAGGTGCGCGTTATACGCCGGATTTTACCCGGTATATCATTTTTATTTATTGAGATTGTGGATTTTTCTGAACTTATTCATAGAAAATTTAATTTTGATTGTAAATTCAATGAATTAGCTATTTAAGCTATCTATTCATTAACAAATTATTCAGTTAGCTCAATAAATAATAAAACAATTTCATTCTGATAAGCAATGACGAAAATAATTTCATTTATATTCACATAAATATAAAAATAAACCCTCAATTATTAAATGCAAACGTTTTGCCGCAGCAATACACATCTTTCATTTTGATACTCTAATTTTACAATTGAACTATTCGTTTTTCATTTAAATTCGAATATTTAAAGTAAGTGTACTGAATACAAAATCAGATTAGTGCTTGTATGATTCGAAGTATTTCAATTATTAATGTATAAATATTCAAATAAAAATTTTCCCCTTTGATGTCTTGAAAATTAGATGACTCGTCTTTGTCAATATGTATAGCTGTTATTCAGACACCTCCTTTTGCGTAGGCCGTATTGTTAATTCTAGCGCAAATTCTCTTCGCTCTATAATTATCTTTGTAATTATATACGAAACGTCATCTTTAAGTCGAAACTTAAGATAATTGGTGCTTTTAACTGTAAAATTGGTGAATCCTCCCTTGAACACAATGTATACGTCTATGTAGGATACAAATTGAAGGAGAATATTTGGAAAATGAATCTATAAGTCCATGGAGTTGAAATATAATAAGAGAAAATGGTTTGTTTTAAATAAATAAATAAAAAGTAAGGCGTGTTTCGAAGTCTAAATCAATATTAAAATCTAAATCAATTAATATAGTAAAAATAATAATTGTACGCATTTTAAAAGAAAACAAGTAATTTTAATTTTTTTTTATTTTGCCAATTCCTACTTAGGTCAACAAAGTAAAACTTTATTTTAGTTACTTTTTATTAAATAATTACGATTGATTTAAATATTTATATACATACGATAGAATCACAATATTAAATGGCAAAACACATTTTAAATTAACATTAAAACTTTTTAACCACATTAAATTTGTAATTACATTTTTAAATAAAAGTTGAAACAAATAGTTTTGAATTTATCTTAAAACCAGTGTAAAAGGAATGCTGACGTCGAACTAGCATGTGATTATTCTCTCTGGTTATGTTAAATCTTCATCGCAAATTTAACAAAAGCTTTTTGATCCAATGGTGCTGCCATCTAGAGAAATAATATCGACTGAAAACCTCTAAAACTATAATCAATTAAAGAAATTTAATAAATGAATTTATTTTTGACAAAAAAAAAAACTGTATTAACATCAAGTGTGTCATCCACTGCAAGTTAAGAAAATGTATTTGAACTTAAGTGGATGAATAAAAAGTATTTCATTAGCGATTGAAAATTTGAACGAGAATATAAATATATATAGGGAGAGACTGAACTAATAGAAGGAATTGAAAAAAAAAATCAAAATAAATTCAGTTTAGTAATCTTAAAGCTTAACAAAAAAGTTTCACATGTTAACATTTACATAATTCTTTTTTTACCCATGTTAACTTGTTACATATTTTTACCTAGAAGGGTAATATATAGATCAAATATATGGATCAAAATTCTAATATGATTACTTTTAGTTGTGTAAAAATTATTACAAAATCTAAACAAAATGCTATCCGGTATGCAATAAAACACTCACGTATATGATTAATTTTCTGCAATTGTAAACGAAGTAATTGATAAGGCACATACGAGAGATGTGGCTCTTGTTGAAGAGATGCTTTCGCTCTCGAATCTCTCTCCGGAACCGGATATCCTGACCAGACGGTCTGCCCTCAAGTCATCAGTGGTTGATTCACCCCCTAATTATTTTTGAGAGTAAATGTGTTACTTATTAGCATAGCTATTGTTCGACATTGTTAGGAAAAGTTGCAAACAACATTGCTAATTTAAATTTTCTGTTCCTGAACGAGGTTACTTTCTGAAAATTATTGTAACAGAAGTAGCGTACACTTACTTTTCTTATGGAGGGGCACTGTCATACAAAAGTAGGGGGGAGGACTCAACCCCCTCCATAGACCAACAAATTTTAATTTTTATAGTAGAGAATACTTTTCGGTTTTCTGTATGGTTCTATAGCGTACACAGACCTATAAACAAGGTTTTTGTACCCAAGGTTTCAAACTCAAAGGTTAACTTGGGCCAAAGGTACAAGGTTTAACTTTAGGCGTGCCGCAAGAAAAATCAGTATTTATAGAAACGTAGGTTTATTTTAAATACTACATCATAATAAACATATATAAAAGAACAAGATAAATTTAATGTTGATGTCCTGACACTTGATATCTCTTTTATGCTACCATCTTTCATGTTTCGAAAAAAAATTTATCATATATTATTGTGTGCCAATATACCAATATATTTGGTGAGCCACAAAAACGTTCTTTGTGGGCCGCATGTAGCCCGCGGGCAGTGAATTTGACACCTCTGGTGTACGCCAATGAGGGGGGTTGGGTTACATTCCAAAAAACGGGCAGACAAGAATGCACCAAATTACAAATCTATTGGTCTGTGAAGGGGGCACCCCCAAACACTACCCTTGTATACGCCACTGTTTAACAGTGGCGTATACAAGGTCAGTGTAAACAACGATAAAAAGAAAAACATCTACACGTATTACTTCCTTTAGATAAAAATATTCGTTTTGCTACAATTTGTAATGCATTTGCTGAATTTTAAGTAACAGCTTATGCGAATACTGTGCATAAATATTCTGCAATTTCTACATAAAACATATTAAATATCCTTCGATATAAGAAAACAGAATAAATTAATTTTTTTTTGCAGTTCATTATTAAAAAATTATTTTGATGTTTAATTTTGTGGGGCTTGGACCTTTGTATTTTGAGTACTATAAATATTTTTTAAAGTAAAATATTTGTAAATAAATTTCACTCTGTTACTGGATTACTAATCCCTAATTGGGAATCCTATCTAAAAAGGTCATTAGAACAGTGATAATTCATTACTTTCCAACTCCACAACTCATTTAACATCGTGTATCCTTTTAAGACAGAAACTACAGCTGGATCATTGTTGCAACGGGAATTAGTAATCACTGATACTCCATGTCGAATGACATCATCCCAACTCTTCTCGGACTAGGAACCCAGCCTATCTAAAAAGAATCTAAATTATGAGTTGGAATCTCAGCTTGAAAAGTGTGATTAGGCACTCCTTATCTGCGAAGTCTTCCACCCCTCTTCCAAATAACGTTTGCGCCCCCGTTTAGCCCCCCGAACGAAGTCCATTGACACCAGTCCATTAAACGGGATCGCGTCTTTTACGCTGCAATGAACACATTGTCGACGTGTCCGATCGTTATTCAGGATTCATTAAGCAATTTCAACGTCCGCCGGCCATATTGAAACCCGGACTACATGAATCGAGATGTATTGTTGCACTTCGTCGTTTTCTCATTGGGGCTGTAATATGCTGCTTGTGTTAGAGGTAGCACTGAGTGTGAGAGTGATGAACCAAGTGGGCATCTTGTTTCGATTTATAAAGATAAGCAGTCATTTATTTCGATGCCGATTTGAATTACTTCATCTCGATGTGGCTTCGTATTGCTTTGCTTTTGGTGTTTCTTGTTTTCGCATGTCCTAGTAGTAATCTAAGTCAATATATCTGAGAAATTGGGTGTTGGGGGCGGAATTTTGTATTATTTTGGATTGTCATCTTTATCAAATATTAAAAATTTTCATATTTCTGTTAATTTTTGCTGTTTTAAATAATGAATTACCTCTCCCACATAATAGTCTACCATACTGAGACATTATATTCGCAGTCCGATGGTAGGTTCGCCGTGCGCTTGTCATCTACTCGTAGGTAAATAAAATTCTGAAAATATGTTTGAGACTGCGTGGTTTGAAAATTTTAAATGGAATGATTCCCAAACTTTTCTTTCCTTTTTTTATATGAAAATTAACGTGAGGTTTTTTTTTTTCTGTTGATTTATCTCCTTTTACTATTTTATCTACTCAATTTCCCTGTTCTGCTAATAAGGGAGGAATCTATCATTATATTATGCTTAAGAACTTTCTGATGTTTTGGAGGTTGAATACAATGTGCGTTGATGGATACATATTTAATTTAATATTTCCTCCAGAATTGGAACTTCTATTTTCCCCTCAATTGCCCAATTTGTGATGAATTGCAATCTGAAGTGTGGTAATTTTTGTGCTCTCAATTAATATAAATTTAGTGTCCGTATTGATTTGCGGTAGCCAGTTTCAAATTATACTACAAAAAATAATAAGAATAATTGTTGGACATACTTCTATGGAATGATTTCGGTTGTTTTTAGGAAATTATTAATCTAATTGTTAAGGTAATTTATAAATTTTTCCGTGATTTCATTTATTTCGTTGATTTCTTTTGCTTTCAATTGGAATTCTAACCTATGCTTGATAAAATATGATAACTTATCCTGCATTTTGATAGATTTCTTATATATGTACCGTATATTTCCGTTAAAGCGAGAATTTTTGAAACTTTCTAAAAGTTGTAGTTAAAGGGGTCAGCTTATAAACGGCTCGCTAACCTCGGGAAAAAATATAATTTAAGAAAAAAAAAACGCATTTTTTAAAACATTTTCCGTTAGTGATTTTAATCTAATTATTTTGGGTGTCTTGAAAGGAATTTTTATTCTAAAATTAAAACAAGTCACAAAAATCCACCAATATCAGGCATAAATCCGAGTTTCCGAATCTTCCGTAAAATTTACATTCCATTCATTGGAATGCCTAAATACATACACGATCATTACGCAGGAAATTTTTCTGCAGAAAAAAAAGTCACGTGTTGTATACTAATTTCTCTCCCCGCTCATATTCGAAAAAAAGAAATGACGCATAAGGTATGACGAATACTGTGAACAACATAGAAAAATAAATGAAAAAAAAAATATATACATATTTTGATTCAGATAGGATTACACCAGAAATAAAACTATTGTCATTGGCGTTAGGCGTTTACTTTACATTAATTTACTATACTGTGTGAATTAATTAGGACAAACATATTTTTCTTGTCTGATTAGAAAAAAATTGTCTGTAATTAAAAATATTCCATCTGTTTAAAAATGTTTTTGCCTTCATGGTGACATGTTTAAGAATTATAGAGAATTGGTTTTTTTCCCCAATTCGGCTTATATACGGGTTTTGAAGTTTAGGTAAATTTTTGAAGGGAAAAAAATGCGCTTTCGACTTATATTCGGAAATGTGCAGTATATATTCATATATATATAAACTTATTATGAAATAATTTTTAAAACGTGTAAACGTTTCAAGTTACATTTGAATATTGCAGCAAAATTATACCAAAAAGCTTCCTCATCTCATCAGTAATTAATTTTTTAAATTATTGTTGGAAGTACATCTTCTATAGACAGACATAATTGACCCAACTTCAAAAATCTCAGAGTTTCGACTTTTTTTCCTTACTAAAATGTTGATAGATTGCTTTTCTTTTGTCATCCACCATTTATAAAGCAGTAATTACCTAGCAACCCTCCCCATTTCTGGAATTCAGTGCTGATATAAAAGTATTGACGATCCCTCTTCAAACTTACTTTTGCCCCAACTTGCCGAAACAAAGAAAAAGAACAAAAATAATTTTCTACTTGGAATCGCTCTTCCACTGTTTCAGAATTCTTCGCATGATCGAAACAATGATTCTTTTTCATTGGCCGACTCAATTTCCTGGATCTAGTGCTCTATAAAAGTTAGAATCCGATATTTAAGGGTAAATAAAAGTAATGGGGCTCCAGGCGGAAATTGCTATAGCAAAATGTGCGTCGGTCTTACGGATATGTCCCTTTTAATCGGGGTCAGCCGAGAAGTTCACAATTGCCCTGGAGTCGTATTGTTTTTATAGTGTGAATCGCAGTGATAAAACGAACTATTCGGTTCAAGAATTCGTCAGTGAACTCGCAAGGTTCTAACACAATTGGGTAATTAAAATTGCCGAAGTGGGAAGCGTTGCTTTTGATGTGCACTCGAAGATAATGATGTGCTGTAGGCAAATTGTTCCTGTAGAGGATGAGAAAGAGCATGCATTTGATAACTTTTCACTAAATGAATTAATTGCGTGTTTAGCTCAGAAGTGTAGGAACTAATGTAGGGCTTATTTAAGGGCTTAATTGGCTTCGGGTTTTTTAATTGATTGTTTTGAAACTTGGTCGTGGGAACCCGATATTGTTTAATTAATGGATTGGGATTATATTTAAGAAATTCAAGGTTTGCATTGATAAACTAGGGTATTTTCGGGATCTTTTTTATTTATATAGTTCACGAAAATTCCTGTAGACTTTACACTTGTTTTTGGTTTTAAAAGAATATACTAATATTTATCTTAATAGCATTTATGTGCTTCACGTTTTTATGTAACACTTAAAAAAAGTAATGTATGCATCATCTTAAGGTTTTTTTTTTTTTTTTTGATGGAATGAAAAGAGGAACATTTAAATATTATTTAGTATGTGTGCGTTTATGAATAATGTATTACATTTCTGCATAGTAATCTGATTTGAAAAACTGCAACTGTTATGATAACTGTTAACTGTTTTCTGGATAAATTTTATGTACGATACGTTGGGAATAAATAAAATTACTTATTTGTCATCATATTGATTTACCAATCATATTACTTAAATTGTAATCACAAAGAAAAAAAGTTATAATGGATTATTTTTTATTTTGTGGGAGAAGTTATAATTGATTATTTTTATATTATCTTAAATAAATAATGAGACTGGTTACGGGTTCGACCCCGGCTCAAGTCGGTGGATTTTCATGATGCAGAAAATCGACATCAGCCATGTCGCATGATTATGTGGCATGTAAAAGATCCCTTGAGTGCCTATTAGGCTTGGGTGCTCTCTGCTAAACAAATCCCTGAGTTCGGTTTGTACTTAGGAATTCGCATTGTCAGAGCTCAGGTGCCTCCCTCTGTGGAGGAAACTGGGCGTCAAAATTACCTACGGAGTTTGATATCGCCTATATGGAACCGCAGTAAAAATAGATACCAGTTCCCGGGGAATGTACTAGGTCTGCAGAACACCGATCCACAGTCCCATTAGAAATTTAAAAAAATAGAAAAATTATTATATATCTTTCATGCCGAGTGTGATGAAATCGTATATTATGTGAAGGAAATAACGAAATATTGGCCTCTGTATCTTGTTATAAGTTTATCAAAAGTTGTCTTAAAATTTCCCCTCATCAGATTTTAAATTCAAAATGCGCATATATTTCTGAGTGTTTATATATGTTCCTCCAATTTTTCTTTTTCTTGCAGTCTCTCCTCTAAGATAGTTTTCATCTTATCATAGGTCATTAAAAAGCTCATTCTTTTAACTTAGTGCAAACCTTATGATGAATCAGCATTCTTTTCATTTAATTCATTTGATATAATAATGAGAGAATAATAAAATCAGGTGTTTTGATTTTAAGCTTAACGAGTCACAATGACGTCTCTTCAATCACTTTCGCCACGCCTAAACCACGCCTTAAGTTAACGCCCACTTGATTAATGATCATATTCCGTGACACCTCCACTGCTTGTGCCATCAGCAATTATTTCGCATGCAAATATTTTCGTCTACTTTAGAGCAAGCCAGACGGTATTCGAAGGGTCAGGTTTATCTTAAGGCTCTATTAAGAATGTTATGGCTTTTACTCAGAAGGGCGTCGAGGTATTTGCTGGTAAACTTGAATCGATCATAGAAAGAGGTTTGGTGTATTTACTTCAGTTCCGGGTTACATAAATGACAATTTTAATGAAAGAAATTTGCATGCAAAGAGTTTGATCACAATATATTTCTCGCATTAAATGTACGTTCGATTTATCGAACTCCATTTAAGAGACGACCCGGAATTTGCGTTATGGTGATGTTATCTTATGATATATAATATACGTATTAAGTGTTAGATTTTAGGAGAATGGCAACTGTATCACTTCCCTACATTTAAACACTTATTCCGCTTTGATTGCATTTGTTGAGGCTTAGCAACTGTAAAAATGTATGCAGCTATTTTAATGGAATGGAATGATATTACTTAAAGTGTTGTGATAATTTATTTCGTGTTTGGATGAAAACTAAAAAAATATTAAGAGCTCATTTTCATAAAATTTATTTTTAGAATTGTGACACTATGTTAGTTTAGTTTACTTGTCATTGATTGCTCAAAAAAAAAAAAATCTAAAGTAGTTAAATGTTGTGTAAAAATACAAATGCAAAATAAACTATATGTATGTATTTATTACTAAAATATTAAGTGTTCAAAATTTTGACTTTTTAAAATTAAATTGAATCTTATTTTAGTATACTTAATTTTTCTTCTTCTTTTGTGTAGATCGTCACTTTGGAAGCAGGAGCTGTGAAGAACACCCACTGCAATATCTGCTGCGAACGTCCGAACCCCAGCGACAATGGGGGATTCCAGACCCCCTCGACAACCGAACTATCTGCTGCTACCACCAGGATCGTCATTCCCCTCACCACCTTAAACATGAACAGCAACAGCTTCAAGCCGAACCCCACTACGAGACACTGGAGCCCTTGGAAGGGCCCCCAAGACCCTTATTCAGCTCATTGGCCGCAGTCCTGAACATGGGCCCCACCATTGGCGTGTCCAGTGGGTCCCCCTGCCGTGTAGCCTACTGCGGCATACAGAGTCCTACTGACTCGGACAGATCATCAAGCAGTTTTATGGACACCCATGTCAGGATGAGTCCAGCTGCCAGTTCTCCGGACAATGATCTAACGGACAGCTTGCCCAACTTGGACCGACGGACGGCTTGTGGTGCATCCTCCTTGCCAGCATCTCTAACTTATTAAGTGTATAAAAGACATTTTCTATTAAATGTGATTTGAGACTTTCGATGGACAATGTGGCTTTGTGTATGAGCTTCTTTGGCAAGCAAAGGGATGTTTCATACCGTACCAGAGCTTTCGATTTTTTCAGTGAGTTGCCCCAGATCGAAACAATCGGTAGTATGTGGCCGTTTATAAATGTGAAAGACGTTTTTCTCGTGGTGATTTACGTTTACTCTGTGATTTATATGCACAAGGACATGTTTCAAGCATTTCAGATCCCTGACCTTTTTGGAACTGATGAGGGGAGAGGAACAACTAAATCGAACTTTTCGAAGACTTTCTTATATATACTGAACTTATATGTCATGTTTCCATATCGGAATAACTGCAAATTCGAAAGCAATTTTCGAATTTCGGAAAAGATACTTTTTGAATGTTTATTCCCCCTGCTATTTTCGTTTCCTCAACCGAACCTCTCATTGTCCAAACATGCCTTTGTCAATAAACGTTTCTTGAACATTCAATGTGATTCGAACTTTGAAAAGTATTATACTTGATATTATATATACTGTTCGTTTGTGTTCAGTGTGTGATGTTTGTTCAGTGTAAACTTTATATCCAAATCCAGAACACTTTTTAAGCGTGAGTCTCTCTCTCTTTTCTTTTGCATGATAAATTTAAATTATAACCGAGTGAATTCAGTCTTGAGTCACTGTTGTGACTGAATTGTCGTGAATGGTGTTTAACATTTCAATAACCGGCGCCTTCAGAATAAAATAAAAAATACAAGTTATATTTCTGATTGAGCTTTTCTGTATTGTAAGTGTTTTTCCTGTCATAAATATTCAATGTACTCTTAATGAAGGCCGGTAAGTGTATGATTTATTGTTAATGACAAATGCTATGAAATTGTACATTTGCTTGAATAAAAAATCAATAGCATGGACTTTTTGTTCACTTCTTTAAATACTTTATATTCATTGGTTTTTATTTCATTGTCCAATCTGTGATCATGAAATGATTCGAATTAAAACTTATTTTATTCAATAATTCATGTACTTATAATATATTTTCAACTAAAATTTTAAAAAATAGAATTATGGAGGGAAAGCTGATACGGAACTAGTTTGACATCACGAGGCTAGGCGCCAAACAGCGTTTGTTGTTGCTGGAATGGAATTCAAGATGGCGGCCTAGCGGTAAAAAATCGCCAGGAAGATAATTTTGAAGAATTGTTTTGAAATACATTGAAATATATTTCAAATGAAGAATATAGGAAGAGATTGAGAATAACCAAGATCAATCAATAAATAATGAATATAAGTGTAATTTAATAAAAAGTTAAATGTACTGCTAATAATATTATGCAGTATATAATAATAATCTTATAATATACTTTAATAGTAATTATATATAATATTCATATAGTATGATTTAATAATAATTATTATATATAATAATAATTATATAATTTACTAGTAATTATAAAAAAGAATAATCATCGTATTGTAATGTAATAAAATTTATACGTAAGAATACTCATATAACATAATTATAAATAAACTACAAAATAATAATTATAAATAAATAACATAAAATATTTTAAATTTTTTTTTTTTATAAATAACGATTACGGATATCATAAATATCCGTATTCGAAAATAGCATAAAATAAAACTGATCCGTATTCGATAGTAGCATAAAATAAAACTGATCCGTATTCGAAAATAGCATAAAATTATAGCTTGATTCGGAAATGTAATGAAAATGGTTAAATTGTTGAATAAATCGAATAAAAATCGTCTGAAATTGATAGGATTATCCGGGAACAAGACTCACAAAAATTATTTTTAATAAACGTTATCTCCATGGCAACCACAGCGTCAGACGATAAAAATATTAAGGCAACCATATTGTAATGTTATCGCTCATCTTGGAGAACATAAACAACTTAGCGCGTGCTCCGTGATAACAAACTAGCACCGCTGATACAATATAAATCTGAAGAGAGAAGAAAGCAATTTAAGTGTCCTTAACTCTTTTGTATATTTTCATCAATTTAACAAGATAACAAGAGTTCAGATAGCAATATTTAACTTTTGATTCATGAAGCACAGAAAAGTCATGTTTGAAAACCAGGTGGAAAGGCCAAATGAGGGGGGGGGGAATGAATTTGGATGAAAATTATGAAGAAAGTAGTTCATTCGTAATCATTCTGCCTTTTTTTTTATTATTATTATTACTGAAACTGTTTATTAGTGATTCTTTATAAAATTATGATATGAAATAAATACAACAGATGGCGCCACTGCTTTTTTTGTGTAGACACGTAAATTTTCAAGCAGTGCATTTTATTCCTATTAGCCGCAGCTTAAACAAGAGAAAACCTTTTCAGTTGGTCGCAGATTCAAAAAAGTAGTATGATTCTGATTCGTTCATTTAGTTGTAATGAATACACAGTATGTTTAGATGCTTTGCTTTGGAAAACACATCAGACTTCTTACGTATTTATAAGAAGAGAATTGTCCGTGTATAGATTCAAAGAGAAGATAACAAAGACGGACCACGTTGATTTAGGAGTTCTTTAAATTTCCTCATACCGAACATAAGTAAGACAATAGATGATCTATAAAAATTCTTAATAATAGAAAATTTGGTTGTAAACATCGTGAAAGTGTAAGAGGGAGTATCCCTGCTCAATTTTACTACATACCCGTTGGGTGTTCAGAGTCTTTCTGACGAGATAGCGGCCAACTGATTAAACTTGTCGATCGGAAATGCTCGTACACCAACTAGAATTTTATAGAATAAAAGGCATTTTCAGAGATTGAGATTTATAGATTCTGGATAAAAAATGTCATAGATAACTGCGTAAGTCTGCTGAGAGACTGTTACAAAACATTTTGCCTACGAATAAAATAGAAGTTTGAAAATTATACGGTAAAATTTTATGTACGGCTAAAGAAAACAGCAAAACATTTGAAATTATGCAACAGCATTACAAGATGACATGAGTAATAAGAATGTATTTAGATAGTATATAAACATGACTCACATAGCTCGTGCAGTTTTACTGTGGGATCGTAGAATAATTTTGCGGCTATTTGTACAACACCTTTGTACATCTTATAGCAATGAGTAGGCCGTAGTAACTGAACAGTTTGGAGTGCATCTCGTGTGTAGCAATTGGATTTTTAAAATCGGGACGAAAAGTGTTGCATCGAATGATAGTGTATAAAGATGTTAAAAAAAAACGGTTTGAAATCGAAGGTGTAAATTTTTGAAGACAATAATATCAGCTAATATAGCATGGCTACACCGCTGTAAGCCCACAACAAATAACAAAGTTCGCAATGCAAACATTCCCACCCCTTTCCCCAAAAAGGAGGCAATTCAGTGAAAAAACAGGTGATAATCACATGTTTTTGTTTATGAAACGATAGTGTACACACATGCGGCTGAAGCAGGAAAAACAATTAGTGAGTCTTATGAATTTTGAGGCTTGTTTTCTTTAAAGTGGGAATGAAGTTTGAGAGATATGCTACATACTACTGATTTTGAATGCTTGAAAAAGACGTAGTTATCCTAGACCATAGGTTCCCAACCTTTTTTGAGCTGGTACACCCTTTTCTAGTAAATATTTCGATACCGCCCTCTTTTCTTGTGAATATTTCGATACTGCCCCCTTTTCTTGTGAATATTTCTCTCGACACCGCCCCCTCTTACTCTAGAGAAATAAGAGTGTACATAATACATGGCGAAAACAAGAGTTATGTTTTAAAAAATATCCTATTACTAAAAGAATATTTTTTTTTAATTTCATTTTTTTTTCTAAAGCCCCAATTATTTTACTTGCGAATCTGAAATATCTATTGCGACAAATATATTTAAATGTGTAAGATTATATATTTTAGTCAAAGGTAGGATATTGTTGGAATTGAAACGCGTTACTGAATTTCTTCTTCATTTAAAAGAGTGGAATAAAAGTTTTAGCTTACCTGTTATAAAGACAGGCAGGGTTTTGAGGATACGAAGTAGTTCATAATAAACTGTTGCTTTCAAAATAACTATAAATTGACAGTTTCAGCCTTTAAAGAATCACGTTAATTCCTGGGTAATATATTTAATTATGTTTCTTGGATAACATACGTAATGAAATGCAGTGAACGAAACATGTTTCCTACTGGTCACAGACAAAGATAACACGTGCACTACAGAAATTAAAATGCACTATATCATTCAATTTAATGTAGGTCTGAATGTAATGTAATCTCTTTTCATCCACTTCCCGAAATACCGAAATATGTAAATTTTTGTACTTGTGATATAGAAATGATGTAAATACATACAATCAACATAAGGTAAACAGTATTAGCGTTTATTTTTGTTAGTACGTAATCAGCGTGTTTTTTAGTCTTTTTTTGGTTAATCTGACCAAGCCCCTCAGTGCCACCTCAGCGCCCCCTAATTTTCTCTGGATCTTTTACCCCCCCCCCCCCCGAAAGCCTCAAACGCCCACGTTGAGAACTTATGTCCTAGCTAGACCTTTAAACTACTCAGACGCTCATTTCAGATTATCATACAAAAAAAATATTGCAAGCAATTGTAACCATTTATCACACGTATAGCTTAATAAAAAGTATCATAAGTTGATTCAAATTTGTAAATTTTAATACACGCGTTTTTTCTCTCTTTCCTTTCCTTTCGTGTTTTGTTTTGTTTGTAACTGGAATCTCCTACGGTACAGTAGTTCTCAAACTGAGGTCCACGGACCTCTCCGGTGTATACCCATCGTCTTTCTCGCGAAATTCTCTCTTTTAATATTAAGATTTTCCTCTTTTACAGACTCTGAAAGGCCTCGTGGAAAAATTGAAAGATGTGTCATTACTAATTCAGTAAATTGATCCCATTGAAAAAAACTTCTAGAACATGTATTTCGACCAAGGATATTAATTCAGTTTCCTTATTACTACATAACCATTATTACATGGTAATATTTTTAAAAAAGCAGTCGAAACACAAGTGAATTCATAGTGCGCAAATATGATAACGATTGCATTTAAATCATTCAACCATGTTTTGGGAGTCCGGGAAGGGTATTCAAAATTTTGGGGGGTCCGCGCGATATCTGGATGACGCATAAAGAGGACGATCGAAAGTTTAAGAACCGCTGTCCCGCGTAGATCTATTTCCAGATTAGCTACAGTATCTTAATTGTTGTGTTTAATTTTTGAAGACTCATAATGAACGAGAACACCTTTAATGGGGAAATAGTACTTCAGTGCCTTTATTATAGGATTTGCGATTTCGGGATTACATTATCCAAATCCCAGATTAGAATTGAACTATCTATTAAAAAATTCTTACATATTAGCATAGTTGAAATTGCAGTTTTTTAATGCAGTTAAATTGCAGAATAAAACTGAAAATATAATTAAAAATTAGTTTGATATTAATTTTATTGAAACAAATAAAAAAAAACTAATTCACCATAAGAAATAAATAAAAATAGTACATAATGAAATTAAAAAAAAAAAACAATTTGTTCATTTCTTGTGTTTCTGTAAAGAAGCTTTTAAAAAACAGAATTCGTTCAGCGTTTCATTGTTGAAACGGCTTCTTATTTTTGTTACAAATCGTCCTTACGAAGAAAGTTCACTTTCGGATTCTTTACTAGTAAGTGTTATCGTCATGAAATAGAAGTATGTTCTTTTCAGTTAGCCACCACGTCTCTCTCCATTTTCAAAAAAAAAAAAAGACATTTCTTTTTGAATTTTTAATGACATTGTCTCAAATCTAATAGACTGCATTGGTGCTTATATCTCTTTGATAGCTTTATTTAGTTCTGCTACACTTAAAGGTTTTTGTATATAAATTGATCCCCCAGTATTGAATCAGAATATGGCTCAATTTAAAGTGTTACCTCATTTGAAATTGAAGATCCAGTTGCATGAGCTGTTAGTAATGCAATGGGATTTGATGTGTCTCAAGTCTTTCAATCAGGTCAGCTATTAATTAACGGCATTTAATTGAAGAAGGAACTGTGACAAAATCTATTCTTGAGATTTTGCTTATATTATTGTGTAAGCATTGCACAGCATTAGATCTGTGCGACGTTCTCCCATACGAGAAATTAGAGCTACATATATTTTTTTACTTATAGCACTTATAATTGCACAAAAAAATTCTATGTACATATTTCATAAACAAAATATAAATTTTCAAAAAATTAAATTCTTAGAAACTTTTTATGAGAAAAAAAATTTTTAAACATAACTTAGACAAAAATTAAATCCCGGGATCCTGGGGCTGCAAACCCTACTTTATTATTGACCGTTTCAGTTTTTTAATAATTTGTCAGTTAAAATAAAGTCACTTCTAGATGAATCTATCCTTTGCGAGAGTCCATGGCACCCATTAAAGTGAAAGAAAATTTATTCCAAATTTATCAAATATTTGTTTCATTGCACCGACACTTTTAATGCTAAGGGTTTAGTATAAAACACTTTCTGTTATACGTGTACTCATGGTGTTGATTCTACTGAAAAAATCATTGAGTTAAATGCAAGTCTAAGAAATTTTCATTTAACGTAACTTCAATTAAGCATGCCTTTCACGATTTGATTGTAATCCCCTGTTTCTAACAATATTAAATAATCCTATATCTTACAGATACAATATTAACTTCTATTTTTTGTGTTTCATATCAAAGCAGTAGACAAGTGATAATATTGTCTCTCCTCTTTCTCACATGCATACAAGTGAATGGTTTTATTTAAACTATTTTCGCAATTATCTGACATTTGTGAGATAATTGAACTCCATATAAAGGAAAATAAAATCAGAAACATGAATAAATAATGGCGAAGCAAATGGTACAACAGGAGTCGGCAACCTTTTAACAATGGTGCGCGAAATCAATTTACCAATATGATTCAGCATGTCACATAGTAGAACATTTTTGAAATAATTCGATTCCCGCGATAATTCAGGCAGAATTAAAGGATAGAGGTTAATAATTTAGCTTTACACTTTTGTTATATATTAATTTTGCATCATTTAAAAATATTTCTTTACATAAAAATAAACAGCATAAAATATAACTATTTATTTAACAAAAATAAAAAAAATTCAAATTGTATTTGTATTATGTAATTTTAAACATATTTATTAAAATAAGAAATATACAATGTAAAATATAGTTTTTTCCCTTCATTACATTTAAATGGAAAGATAACTAAAAATTTTATTGTAATCCTTAGAGTTCGAACCACTCTACATTTTCATATTGCAAAATCAGGAGTATATATAATGTGTGACTTTTTCAATTTCACACTATTCTGAGCATCAGTTGTTCAATAATTTCTTAGCGGTCTAGAAATGTTTTTCATATGAGGAAAGGTTTTTTACTTTGATTTGTAGAACCATATGCGGGCAGCAGAATGCATGCAATTTTCTCTCTTCAAGCAATTAAATCTCACCAGCAGTGGCTTTTAACAATTTTCAAAATAGCTGTAAATTTATCTTTAGATTTATCTTTCAGATTTTTTCGTGATTCCGTAAATTTCCATAATTCTAAAGATGTTTGTCAATTGAGGTCCATTACAAATCTACCAACTTCCATCCACTCGAAAAATTGACAAATTTGCAGAGTGCTACTGAAAGTTTATTGCGGACCACATGTGGCACGCGTGCCATTGGGTGTCGACCAATGTAATACAGTATAGCAATTGCTGACCCAATTGTTCAGTGGATAAACCGGCATTGTTTCTTTTTACGAAACATGTAAAATTACTTCTCTCTTTCATTTCACAATCCTCTTAAATCTCGCCTGCGCGGCTGGTTTCTCCTATATTTCGTTCACTCCTATAAGGGATATCCTTTCGTGTTAAATGATTTTCGTTTGGTGTTAAGTGATTTTCATGTCGCGCGTTTTGAGAAAAAAATGCAGGAAAATACACAGTTGTCTGTCGTGACCGTTGTGTTATTTCGTGTTAACCAATATTGCATCTTAAGAATTTTCGTGTTAAACGAATTTTACTGTAATTAGCAAAAATGTGAAATTCGTAAGCAAGAGTAAGACTCAGTTTATGTATTTCAAGACGTGAAAGGAAAAAAATGAAGAAACTTGCCAAAACATTTATAAAATAATTTTGTTCCATTATTTAATCGCTTAAAATATTCCATTTATTTGCGTATTACACTCTATTTCTAATTTTCAACTTTTTCACGGCCATATTTTACACACTCTATGCTTATTCACTCGCTATCTTAGAAGTTCCGAAGTAATAAATTAATCACACGCACACGTCCATATAGTCACAATTTACCAAACCGCAGAATAAAAATACTTACAAGTAATATAATGTCAAAGTTCATAATTGTCACAAATTCATATGCTTTTACGTAGCATCATAAACACTTGAATAATTCCTTGTAATGTAATGTTGTAAATTATACCTTATTTTGGTAATAGCTTCTTTTAATATAGGAATTCTGTGTAAGATATAAGAATTCTAGAAAATTCCATGCAATTTATACGGATATCAATAATCAAATTAATGCATTTATGCTATGGGCTGAATCGGATTCCTGCATATAAAAGGATTCCACATTTATAATTCCTCTCCTCTATGTATTGAAATATTGTTTAATCAAATTAGAATTGTTGGGAATGGAATGCATACGTATTCGCGTTCTATTAATCATTAGGAATTCAATCTCGGAGGAATTAATAGAGGTACACATGAGTGAAAAATCATTCTAATCTGTACAATTATTTAAAAATCTTGGATTGGCCTCTTAAAATTAAACTGATAGGGCATTCTTTTGGTCAATTATTAGGAATATGTGAAATGTTGCTTGTAAAATTAATGTTATTTTAACAAATATGCATTTAAACCTAGTCGTCATTTTAAAATCTTTCATGATTATGTGATGTGTTTTTGAGCTGTGGAATGGATGAGGCATCATTTGGTGTTTGGGTACTCCACTTTATTTCACGATCACACACATATATATAAAAACTGGAACATTCAGCATTTCGACATCAGGTAGGTAACGGTGGACGATATAACAAGAGACAAAAACGGGCAGGCAGGCTACATAACGAAGACAAAGAGTGAGCTTTTCCAGAGTCTTGAATATTTAAATAAAGCGGCAACAGGAAGTTCCGAACTCATGGCTTCCGTCGATGGAACTTGCCATCGATGGAAAGATATCGCACCATAGCAAATCACGTAAGCTACTAAAAACAAGTGAACAAAACACAGTAAGCTTACTTTAAAAACACACAGTAGCTGTTATATTAATTGTTTCAAGGGAAACTACAGTTATGTTATCGATAGTATCTCTGATCAGGCGCGCATCGGTAAAGAAGCATAATAGGAGGTCAGTCTCTCTAGAATGCTCTACTAGTCAGCTCTCACTCCTTAAATAGTGTTACTCAATTATTTGTATAAGAAATTGTCTATTTCATTATTATTAATTTTTAAATTAATTAGACCTGATATATATATATATATATATAAATAAATAAAAAAATATAAACTAAGATATTTATATTTTTAAATTTTTTTTTTGTTTGTTTTTTTTTTTTTTTATGTGAGTTGCTGATTCTTTCTGATTATGTTAGCTATTACAAAAAAAAATAAAAGTTCAACCCCACGTGGTATAGAGGGAAAGTTTGGAGATTGAAGTATCCTTTTAGAGTTTAGGAATCGAACTCCTCAATATTATAGCTCAAATTACGAGCTCCGTGGTCAAAGCTTTCACGAAAATCTAGAATCAAACTAATACTACCAAAATATACATACTTTTTACTCCCATACATAGCTTCTCAATGGGGATATTCTCTTTTAAAGGAATTAATGTTCAATAGAAATCTAGGAAGAAAATGTTTTAAGTAAACGCTTCTTAAAAAAAAAAGAGAAAATACCACTGACCACTTGATTTAAAGATTACTGCAATTTAAATCAGTCATTAGTTTATTTTTGAAAAATTGTTTGAATTTATCTGTATGGTAAATTTTAATAGAAGAAAAGTATAGATGCTTTGCTTTCGAAGAGGAAATATCGATCAATTACCAACAATTATCTTTAAAAATTGAAAAGAATGGTAATTTGTTTAACCATTAAGATATAATTTTAAGATTCTGTTGGAAAAATTTGGCAAATTTGATGAAGTGTTTTGTAAATCAAGATGTATAGATAATAGTTAACAATGTATTACTATCAGTGTCACACACAAGGGGGTTCCCGGGTCCGGAACCCCAAAGCCCTAGATTTTTTTTCGGTTGATTATAATTCTATGTATATTGCACATAAAATATAATTGAGTATTTGTTATTAATAATTAATTGTATTAATATTAATGCTAATTATTTATTCAATAACTAATTTTTTACTGTTTTTTGTTCCCGAAAATCGACAAAAAAAATCAAAAGAATATATTGGAAAGGTATTCGAGCATGGTTCCTATGAGCACCAGTGAGTACTATTCATTAATAAATAACTCAACAAATCATGTGCTTATAGTAAATGTTCAAATCATTATACTTGCTGCAGTTTCATCATATAGACCATATAGTAATAATTTTTTATCATGTTTGGTAAATAATAAATTTTTAAAAGATGCTTCTCTCATTGTAAGCTAAAAATGTTATTATAATGTTAACCCTTTCCTTCAGTTGTACGGATTCCAACTATTGAGATTTATCATACTTTTAAAGCGAATTTAGGAAGATTGGACGATAAAATGTCCTCGATGGACATCGTTTAACGAGTAATAAAATTCAATATGTTTGTCAAAAAGTAGTTAATGTAAGTAAAGCAGCTATACTATTATTAATTCTTCAAAATGGAACTTATAGTATTTTTTATTCGGCGTTATTTTTATAGATCCAACCATCATTTGTATAACATTTTATTACATTGTATACCATTATATCATTCTTTCCAAATTCGTTTCTTTGATTTCTTTTTCGCTTATATTTCCTAAATTCTTTGAGAAAATATCAAGAATGAACATCATGTGGGGAAGGGAAACGATAATTTCTATATGCTGCTAATCTCATTCTTATATTTTATGTATCCGGTAGTAAATCTACGACGGTCTACAAACATCACCGTAAACAAGGTTTTCCAAAAGGCGAAAGAAATACATAGTAAATATTACATAGTATACAGAATAAGAAATACATAGAAATACATTAAGAAATGATTTTCAATGTTTTTTTTTCAATGTACCTTTTTGTTAAACTTTTCCCCTAATAATGACTAATACTTCAAATGTATTTCTGAAATAAACATTGATACAAATATTTTGACTTTTCTTCTTCATTTTCTTGTTCTCTGCTGAGTGAGTGAGTGAGAATTATATTAACGTCGCACTATAAAGCTACACGAGCAGTGGCGTAACGGATAACATTTGGTCCCCTGGAAAGTCAGATTTAGGGCCCCCATGTTGGATTTTACAAAGGGTAGGTACTTGGCGTCAGTCAAGCTTCGGGTCCCTTAGACACCTGGGCCTCTTTGTGATGCGGGGGTGTACATTACGCCAATGCACACGACGGCTATTGGTGACGGACCTCGTAATTTTGCACTCTGCTGAAAACATTTCAAATGTAAAAAGGTTATTATTTTACATACTAAGAAGTCGATAAAATCTCAGCTACTTTAAATTTGGCCTTTAAATACTTTTTTAACAAATTCTATTGGATGAAGGTACATAAATATATTTTTAAAAAAAGTATATTTCTGAGGTTATTATCAAAGTCATCAAATTGTTGGAATTACTTTGTTTTATTAAATCATATATATATATATATATATACATATACAGAGGAAATATTATTAATATATACAGGAGAAAAACAAGTAAGGCTTGCATTCATTTTAACCACGGCATCACTTACGTGAAAAAAACGACCTGAAGTTCTCACTCAGGGTGCGTCATACCCAAGGGTGTTTACATTGTGTTTTTACCGTAAAATTTGTATACAAAGGTTAAAGAGGAAGACAAGTAGGAAATACGACATATTTTTTACATTTTTCACGCGTAAATTTAGTTTTTCTGTTCTTTTTATCAGGGCATTCAGTGCATTGTTTATACACTCCTTTAATCGCGTCTTGAGTGAGTGCGATGTTTTCACTGGATCTTAATTTTTTTATTAAATCTGTATTTTTTTCAAACTAGACATATAGGAGTAAACTTCTTTATTCTTTAAATTTAAAAATTTAAAATTTTTTTTTTTTTTACTTTCGCTTATTTTGCTCCAGCAATAGTTTTTTCCTCCTTCAAAGTTTATCTGGAAGTAGATCAGATGTGTACCAGTTATCTCCTTTAAAATTACGTTCTTCTCAAATGTTTTTGTGTCTCTGCATATAAAACATTTATTTTCAACAGTGTCTCCCTTTTTAAATCTGCATCGATTTCAGTGGCGGAATCATACTTGCTGTTATACGCTTTATCATTTGATTTTTCCTCATCATAACCGAGGAGAGAATTTCTTCATCCGAAAATACTGTTATACTACATCTATTAAATACTGTACCTATTAAATTACTTAAATATCACATTTCTTCATCATAACTACCATAATGCGCCATAGCTTAAGGAAGATTCCAAACGCGTGCTCATGCATTCAGAACTGTAACGGTGATTCACGCGCAGGGTAGGACATACCCGAAGAGGGAATCCAAAAATATATATTTAGAATTCGTCAAAAAGCTAAGGCCCTTAAAAGGATATAACCTTAAAGACAGCTACACGAAAAACTATCCATTTACCAAAAAAGGTTTAGAAGGAGCGTTGAAAAGGTTAGACGGTGGGTATGATACACCCTGCGCGAGAGAAGTGCTGGGTTAAATAAGACTCGTGCTTTTTGCATTAATTACGAATACAGCAACTATTTTAAAAATAGAAGAAAAAGAAATTACATCGTAAATTAATTTTTCTATATTACTTGCTTATTTATCCCCCCCCCCCAATACATCACATACGCGTACATGCGTGGAAAATAATGGTAAGCAAATAGCGTTACTTTTTATCTGAAATTAAGGGATTAATTATGAACCATACAAATTACTAAGATGTGTTAATTTTTGTGTATAATTTTATATATGACAAGCCCCTGAGGTCATTAGTAATTATTAAACTTGTTCGTAATTTAATATTGTTAAATTAAGTATAAAATGCGTTGATATATATCAGTGTAATATATCAGTGTAAATGAGTATTTTATTTTTTATTATGTCAGAATGTATTGTTTCCTTTTAGTAAATCAATAACTTTTTAAAATAATTATTTGTTTACGACTTTTCAATATGCTCGCGCCCCCTCGTTGATTTATCACCTCACGGTTCCTCACTGTTCGAGAAACGCTGACCTATATAATCCAAACAGCATCGGAAGGCTGGGGGTTTTGAATAAAAAACTATGAATTCAATTAAAATATTTCGAATGAGGTGATTAAAATAGAAACTGTGTGTTTACTCTTTCACCATTACTTAGCATATTTAGTTAGAAAGAATAAAATCGAATTTACTGGAAAGGGGTAAAGGAATTAGAGATGAACATATTTTTGGAATGTGTGGTTAGAGACTTTCGGACGAACTGATAAAAGAAGGAATTAAAGGACACAATATTTACAATGAAATCCGCTATGCTTTCCATTCAGCACATGAAAAGCTTTTTATGTTACTTTTAGGAAATACATTCGGAGAAAGCCTATTTGCATTTGATTTCAATGAAATGCAAATTGTTTTAGAATTCACTCCTGTAAAATCTTAAAATGCGCCCCTTTAACGAGAGTTTAAATGTTCTTCGGCTTTGATAATAACGAATTAAATACTGAACTGAATTTAAACAAATATTGGATGGGGGTGTTTTTTAAAAGGTAAAAATAACCATTCAAAGTTAGCTTTAAAAGAAGAAAGCTTATATATGTAGATACTTTGTATTACTGGGATTTTAGTACAGTAAATCTATCTGTCGATCTATCTAGGAGAAAAGAAGCTCACTCACTTATACATCAAGATATCTCCTGAACTATTAGACTAACAGACTTGAAATTTGGTAAGTATGATTCTTTTGATGAAAAGAGATCCGCTAGGAACGGATTTTGCAAAACCCGACTTCGAATAGGGGTTACTGGAGGTGTTATAAACAAAAGGTGGGGTTGCGAGGGGTTGCAGGTTCGTTATAGATAAAAATTCTCGTTTTTAAACTAACAGACCTACAAACTTGAAATTTGGGAAACATGTTTCTTTTCTAGAGTAGAAATCCGCTAAAAACGGATTTTGTGGAATTAGCCTCTTCTAAGAGAGTAGGGATCATGGAAACGTTATAGATAAAAACAAAATTCCCCATATTTGAATTACTACACCTACAAAAAAAGTTCATGTTTTTGTTTTTTTGGTTAAAGTAGAGATTTGCTACGAACGGGTTTTTTGGACATCGATTACTAAGGATTTACGGGACATTTTCGACAAAAATTCCCGTTTTTGAGCTATTACTCCCACAGACTTGAAATTTTGAAATATGTTTCTTTTCTTGAATAGAGAACCACCATGAACATGTTTTTTGAAATTAGACTTCCAAGGGTGGGTGTGGATAAAAATATACTCCATTTTTGAATTATTAGACGTATAAACTTGAAATTTGGCACACATGTTGTTTCTTCCGTTAAGTAAAGATCCTCTATAAGAACGGGTTTTACGGAAATCAACTCCAAATTGGGTGGGGGGGGGGAGGTTTCAAAGATAAATGCATTTCCGTTTTAAAAATACAAGTCCTGTCTTTTTTAAATCAATTGGTGAAATCTATTCGAATGTTTTTCAATACAACAAAAAGCTTCGTGATAAGAATTGAACCAAAATAACTTTAAATGATATATTGCCTTACAAAATAATGAAAATCTCAGCACAACGATAAGTCTAGTAAGAATGCAATCCGAATTTCAACAACAGCAGAGCCGAAAATTCTTTCCAGTTTTTAGAGAAGAGCGCTTCAAATTTCTCTTTCAAAATAAAAATAATATTCCGTTAATAATTCCTTTAAAAATAATTCCGTTACAAAAAAACAGAACCTAATAAAGATATTCTTATTTCATTTTGAATATCTGTAGCATAACAACAACAACAACAACAAAAACAGTAAAAGTAATTGTCAATGTTATTTGAGCAGAAAGTGGACATTATTCCGACGACTTATTATCAGAACTTAATGGTTTGTAAACATCTAACATGGCCATAACAAGTTTCAGTTAGGTACACATTGTACCCTGCTTTGTTGAAAGACTGTGTGTAAACAGTGTGTCACCGAATCAATGATTTATGAACCTGTAAGTACATTCATTTGTGGCTTTCGCAGCGCTACCGTCACATAATGATCATTTGATGGTGGCACGTGTGTGGCTTTCAGCAGTTCCTCTGTGAATGCTTCCTGTACTTTTGTATACTGCTCTATTGTTGTTGTAGCATCATATGCTCCAATGATTTCAGAAATATCCATCTGCACCTGACTTGATTCACACTGACCATTTGACCATGTGTTGGCTCACTCATTTCCGGCCGGTAGTCTGTCGTCAATAAGTTATATTCATTAATAACGAGTGATAGAGAGCAAAATAAAAGTGGAATCGATTGATCAAGTTTGGATTGTTAGTTTGGATGTTTTTCTGTAATAAGCAATAGTAATTGAAAATTTTAAGTGATTCTTCGTGGATATATATGGCTTTAAAATTCTATTTCCTTTTCAAACAAATATAAAGTTTTTCGAGTAATTTATGAAATCCAAGTTTTTTTTTAAATACTTAAAACTACCAAAATTACTTTTCACGAAATAAAATTGATGGCGAAATGTAGAATTTTCTCGATTTTTTGCATGCACTATATTTTTTTGCATACATATATACTTTTTAAATAATATTGTTTAGCAGTAGCTCACACAATTTTTCAAGGGGGGGGGGGGTTCATGGTCGAAAGTTCCCCAACTCGTATCATACCTCAAGACGACACCAATTGATTCTTCTGATTTTGTCGGTTTTGTTAAAAAAAAACAGTAAAAAATAAATTATTGAATTAATAATTTGCATTAATTAATAAAAATAAATTGTTAATTACAAGTACTTAATTAAATTTTACGTTAATTACTATATAGGATTATCATCAATCGAAAAAAACTCGTTTTGGGAAGGGGTCCGGACCCCTAGGACACCCCCCCCCTTGTGTGCGTCACTGTTTTTCCGTAATTATAATTTGTTTTGAATCGTTAGTGTAATTATCGCTCATTATATTTCAAGAGCACACTTGGCTCTTTATTCGATACATGATATCTATACTATATCTGTGCATATCTATAACTTTTGGGTTACTATTAACGTTTTCAATAAAGGCGTTAAAAACGTTATTAGTAACCCAATATATATCTTAATAATTATTACGCATAAATTTAGATAAAGCTTCCAAGAACTGAAGAACTTTACCAAATATTCCGGAGAATGGACGAAATTCATGTGACGTCACGATCACGTGAAAACTATGTCACGTGACCACGTACTGTTTGTTTACTACATTAGCTACGATTATTTCGTTCTTTTATTTTTACATTATAATTTTTAAAATGTCTTATTTTGCTCAAATGGTTGATCGATCATTTAAAGAAACGGTTATTGTAGGAAATAAAATCATTTTTTAAAATCTGACAAAAAATCTGAGTGTTTTGAACTCGTACTTGTTATTTGTCTTATCTCGTACATAATTAGCTATGTGTTACTGTAACTAAGTTGTTTATTTGGATTTAATAGTTTAAATTTTCATTGCTGAAATTATTTCTGCTTGGTTATGTATATCCTGTTCTTATAGTTACATAATTAAAATTGATTTCAAGGCCAATTTTTGTTTTAAAAAATAGTTTATGTAACTTAGAAGCTTATTCATTAATTTTTTCTGTTCAAGATAGTGTTGAAAGTTTTTGTAGATACTCTCAATTGGTATGTTTTATAAAAGTCAGTATGGATTCGGATTTGAGATTTCTGGTTATATTTTTAAAAAAATCTTGTGTTTTTTCCAAGTTTAGCGAGAAAAATAATTATTACAAATCAACAAGGAAACAGATTTTCAAATCCATACTAACCTTTTTCGCAGTAACCTATGAAACATAAATCACTTAAAATGACTAAAAAATTTTAAACATTGGGCATATTATGAGTTTGAAAAGATTTAAAATCTTAATTTTTTTTTAAACAGTGAAATAATAGCTGGTCAAACTGACTTTTTGCTGTTATTGTCTGCAAAAAACATTTTTAAAAAAGGGTACTTTTTAGCTTTAAAACAAAGTGACTTTTAAGCCAATTTTAAAAAAAACACACACACCTCAATTACTGGAAATTATTTGTTATGTCTGGTTGTACATTTTTTCTTGTTTGAAAAATTCTTATTTTTGAATACTATGGCCAAAATATATTCAATTAATTTTATGACCTGAAAAGTTTATGGAATGTCCAACACAATAATCTTGTGATTCGCTGTTTTTATATATATATAAATATTATTCATCATTGAAATTGTACAGAAATATTTGTTTGGTTTGATAAATTTTGAGTTTAATTGTGAATGGAAATTTTATGCGACTATTCATTTATATATATATTGTATTTTTTCCATCTAATTTGCAATTCATTGTGCTGTAAAAATGAAATTCATTTTCACCAATGGATAAATATTATTAATCAAAAACTTTCATATTAACTCACTTTAATATGAGGTGAACAATGGCTTAAAGTAAACTTTTTTACGTTTAAATTGTATTTTGGAACCATCTATTGTTTATACATAAATCATTATTTTCTATTATTTTTATAAATTATATGTAATTCAATAAGAAAAATTTATTTAAAATTAAGGATAATTAAATTGAATTTCTGAAAATTATTTCACTTTTTCTGATGGTACATTCCCTTAATATTGTATAATATAAAAGAAGTAGATCAACATGTTATAGGCACTTCATATAAAAAAAAGTATTTATTAAAAATTTTAATGTAAATTTTTAATATAGTACATATTTGCATTAATAATAACTTGTGATCCAAGTGTCGCATACCCATACACATGTTTTTTATTGCGTGATGTTATTTTTATAAAAGTTTTAATTTTTTGTTTGATGCTTAATATAGCAACTGCTGAAGGTAACTTTTTAATATGCTGAAAGAGCTCTCAACACTTGCTACAGTAATTGCAACTTAAGAAAAAAGTATTAAAACAATTAATACATGTAGAAATAACTCATTATATTTATTTTGCATGTATTGAAATATATCTTGTGTGTTATTTAAATCTCTTACATTCAAAATCAAATTCTGTTGCTAACTGATTTCATCTACATTTTTGTTGTAAAGTTAACAAATGTCTTAAAACTTTTTTCTAATTCATGTTTTTCGCAGGTTTTTAAATCAGAATTAATATTTGGTATATTTATATAAATCTATTCACATAAAACTGTATCAATATTGCAGTGTTATAGAAGTAATATGTAAATTTCTCTACTGGGTTTATTTATAATTTGCTAAGTTATGCACAATTCTATTTTTAGAGGTTTTTTTAAATTTTATTTACAAATGATAAATTAACACAGGGTCATATTTACTTATTCTATTGAACTAAAAAAATTTCCATTTATAGCTGTTCATATTATTTCATGGTTTCCACAAAGTGGGAGATTATTAAATGCTAAGAATTGAATGACAAGTCTTTAAAATATCAATTTGAGTCCTTACATTTACTTATTTATAAAAAATTTGCCATGTCCAATTTTTATTTTATTAGAATCATTTTAGATATCTTTATATGTATAAAGTATTTACATGTAATACGTAAAAATAAAATTCATTTTCATCAAACTGATCACCAATGAAATAAAATATTAATTTGAATTTTAAGTGTAGGTAGGCAAACTTCAGGTAAATGTAATATATTTTATAGACAATTGTTATTTTTCATCTCTAAATGCTGAAAAAAAATGAGAAAATTCATGCATAACATTTTTGATATATATAAATTCCCACCCGTGTGAAGAACGAGTAAACCAGTTAATAGCATACTAGTACAAAGGAAAAAAAAATTAAGAACTTTCTATAGTATTGATAAAGCAAACACAAATTACAGCATCATTTCAAATATCTTATACTGGTATATAGCCACACTAATATAAAATATGCAATTCATGAAGTTGTAAAAAGAATTTCATCAGAGGATTAAATATATATGAAATACTTCCCTATCAACTCTTAATATTTTATGTACAAAATTATTTTAAAAAGCTTAACACTGTAAAACAGATACATCTATAAAATCCACAAATCATTAAGAAATATGCATAACTACGAGGGGCGAGCAGAAAAAGGTTACAAGTCGAATAAAAAATATTTATTTACAATAGACTGAAAATACAAAAAGGGAATTAAGAGGCATATTCACCTATCACATTTCATCATAATCACCAAGTCTATTTAGGCATTTATCATAGAGAATGCAGAACCTACTTGTTTAATCTGTCTAGGTAGAAATCAGTCCTTGTCCATTGAGCCAGTCTCAGTACAATATCGCAGCACATCAGAAAATGATATACTGCGTGCTACCATATCTCAATCCCAGCTCTGACAAGATTTAAAGCTGAGTTACCCGTTGATCAATCTAAGTAGTTTCTTCAATTCGTGCCGTGGTGATTTCTGTCCTTGCAACATGTTGTCTGCTCATTGCAGATGCGGACACATTTCATTCATATCACGACTCGCACTTCCAAACAATAACAATTTCCAAAGAATCTTGCCATTTCAATCTGCATCGTCCTGAACCATCTGGGTACTTTCACTATCTACCCGCAAACCAGCTGTATACCAAGTAGCACGATCTGTCTCCACTTTTGCAGAAACCATCTTTGTTTTCCGTTGGAACATAAACCGTTGCAATACCTGCTTACAAAATGTTGGAGTGCCTCCAGCAGGACAAGTGCATGTTGCACTTATAACCTTAAGTTTAAAAAAAAGTATTAAATATTAAAAAGAAATAAATTCTAAAATTAGATTGTAAATTTCTATGAGTTTCGGTATTTACATATTAGTCTACTGGTTAATAAATGTTGAAAGATTTGTGCCAAACTTAATTTTCAGCTTAATTATATTCAATTATTTCATCTAAAGACCATAATTTAAATAAATAAATATATGAATAAAAATTTTAATAAGTGAAAATTAACAGTTTTTTATATAAAAACACATCATAAAGTGCTTGATTTAAAAATACTATGCCTTATAAGAAAAATTAGTAACAATTTGGGAGAATCTTAAATGTAAACACAACATTTCTCCATATTGAATTTAAGTTTTAAATGAAAAAATTACATTTCTCTATCAAAATGGTTTGGCATTTCTTGTCTTTACTTTTAATGTGTTGGAATCAAATTAGGATTTACTCATAAATAGCAATAACTATGTAATGACTAAAGCATAATAATGAATATTCATTAAAATAGAAAACAATGCAATTGATATTCAATGCTACTCTAAAATATAAGAATCAAATTATAAACTTATCATTGATAATATAGCTATTCAAAAAAATTTAAATTTGTCCATTCACATTTCTTTTACAGATGTTTAAAAATCTGCTAAATTTGAATAGTTGCCATTACTTTTAATCTTTTAGAATCAACTTATAATTCAATGATAAATAACAATATTAATGTTATTAAATCTATTGTTTTTTATAACAATGAGTTAAACTAAAGCATAAATGAGTAAATAGCAATGCATTCATAATAGTTTCAGAAAGTATCTAAATTAGAACACAAAATAATTTATAACTTACCTCAGAAGTTGTTCTGATCTGAACAAATGACTTGTACTTTAACTCTCTTCATTTATGCTTTACAACGCTTTTGATAAAAAAATTAATACTTAACTGAGCAATCAGGCTCGGTAAGCAACATGTTACTCACAAATTTGTCATCGAATATAAAAAAAGAACTACAAAATTAATTGAGAACTAAAATAACTGAGAGCTATATCTAAGTGAATCAAGAACTATAAACAAATACACCAGCTAACACTAGTCGAAGCAGACGAATACCTAATTAGATAAATAAATTACAAAAAACAAAAATTATGTAAAAAAGTTGTTAAGATTATTTCCTAACAAATATATACACTAGAATAATTCAAGAAATACAATGATATCACATTTTAATTAGATAAAATTAAAGCTAAAGAATGTCAACAATTTGCTTATACGGTTCTACCACGGTAATGCAAAACACGTGCAATTGTTGCCCAATTTGTCACGTGATTCCCCGCTTGGCGTCTGCCTGGTGTG